>JAUZNK010010794.1:0-23810 GCA_035046665.1 Euphysa ruthae
ATATATTATATTTGAATATGAAAACTGTAATGTTTGTTATATTGCAGAGTCCACAAGATGTTTCTCCAGCAGGATTAGTGAGCATTGTAGGACTGATGTGAAGTCTCACATATACATACATTTGCAATAAAATAAAAGTTTTTTGTACCAATGAATGTTTTTTTATTTTTTTTTTTTTATTTCAGACAATTCAAACAATGAGTTTGCCCTTAAAACAAAGGAGGATTTGCACAACATTTGAAGAAATAGAATTTAACAAACAGGTAATCCAATAAAATATTCCCTTGCTTTAACTACTTATTACATCATACCCCTCTTTTCTTTTATCCATTTTTTATGATTACCATTTAACCACATAGCATTATTTTATCATATTTAATAGGTGACTATATAATTTGTACATATAAATGTAAAAAATTAACCTTTTGAAAAACATGAACTCATCCAAGAAACAACGCACAAATAAAATTTAGAAATCGTATTTTTATTTCAAGATATTTCTTGGGTTTATTAAAAAAGAAACTACAGTATCATATAAATGGTATTCCAATGACAACGACTTGGCATAACTTTCAAAATTTATCTTCATTATGTACCAGAATAGAATATACTTAATACAGAAATCCTTTCAGGGATTTTTAAAAATGTCTAAATATACAAAGGCTTTTCAACTGAAATTAGGAGATTATAAACATTATCAATAACATTAAAGACCATTCAGATATTAAAAATTATTTAGAAACTGAACTAGAATAGGATAGGATACTAATACTTAGGTTTCCGACATTAAAAGGTGCAAGATCAATCTCTTCTAGAAACTAATGAGGAGTTCTAAGTACATCAACCAAATCCTTGGGCTATTCAGGAAATATAGCTAATGGCTATTTGTTGGCCCCCACGTTAAAAATACAGTACAACTCCAAAATCTTCCAAAAAAAAAAACCTGGAATGACATATATACTAACTGATCACCGATTTTAAATTATCAGGAACATGTTCTCATTGCAATGTTCTTGGCAACTGCAAGATATCAATACACTAGCCAATAATTAATTTCTTACTCAGGAACTATGGGTTCTTACTCAGATGTTTACTGGCGTTAATTTGAAAAAAGTTTTCGCTGGTACTCTTTATAATCCAATATTTGATCACCATCCTACCAAGGTTACTTCGTTTATCTAAATTGTAACTCTAATTAATTTAATTCTTTACTCATTATAAGAAACACCAATAGAAACCAGAATCTTCTGCCAAAGTTAAAAGAAGTTTTTGCAGCAGACATAGCCCCTCAAAATTATTTCTTCTGTCGATTTACCTGAAGCAGACGTTTCGAAAGTAGGGCTGTTTTTCCAGAAAAACACCAGGCATTATCGATAACTTAAGAAAACAACTCACCATTGTATAAGGAGAACCAAACATGGTGTTGCAAGGAACTAAACAAAAAAAAAAAAATTTATATACAAGAAAGAAATTGGAAACTCTTTGATATTCCAAATAACAAAATGGCACAAACACTAACAGCATTTTGAATATTCTTACTTAGGTGCACATTCAAAAAATTTTTTGAGGACATTGCCAAATTTTACCAAAATATCAACCAATAATGCTAAAGCATGGATAACTTAGGAGCAAGTTGAAAAATCTAAAAATTTCATAAAGAACAGCTTTAAAAATACAATAAGGTTTCGTTATGAAGCATCTAAATAAAACAGAACCTTCACACGAGCATTCACACGAGTTGTACAAATAGGAGTTTTGTACTACTCAAAAAATTTTGAATGGTTAATCTATAATTAACCCTATAATCAAATGTCACTAATCAATTCCTGAACATCAGCTGAGTTAAAATTTTAAAGAATGCTAAAACATGTCATCGTTTATTTATCTTATTTTTTTTTTTTTTTTTTTTTTTTTAATTCTATTTCAGCCTTAAAGAACCTCATTAAACCTGAATGAATGCCTGAATCATGAATTTCAAAAATTCGAGAACTATTAAAATTAATGAAATGTTATGCTGACCAAAAAATCTGAAAAAGTAGACCTTTTTGGGAAGGGTGAAAACGTAAATTTTGACATATGACCTAAAATTTTTGCAAAAAAAATTTTTTTTTGTAAAAAATTTCTAAGATTTATGAAAAAGAAAATGTAAAAATAGGAAGATAAAAAGTTATTAAAAATCTGTCAAAAAATGCCATCAAAACATTCCAACAATTCAGCGAAAAAATATCTAATTGAATGAAATGTTTAGACCAGATTTTACAGACAGGAAAAGAATAACCCATTAAGCAAAAACCAAAAATTCACAAAATTGTACAAAAAAAGTAATTAAAAATAATTTAGGTAATTTAAAAAGCATAAAAAATTTTTATAAATCATAAGATCAGATGAATTTATTTTCATTTTGTACTGTTATTACATTTTTCTATAAATTTAAAATTTGTGTGTTTGTGTTTGTAGGTATGTGTGTGTGTTTATGTGTGTGCTATGTGAGTGTATCTATGTGTATGCGCGGGTGTATGCGTGTGTATGTGTATGCGTGTGTACGTGCATGCTTGTGTGTTTTTATGCGTGTGTGTATGTGTGTCTGTATGTGTGTGTGCATGTGTGTATGTTAATGTATGAGTATATGCGTGTGTGTGTGTAAGTGTGTGCATGTGTGTGTGTTTGTGTGAGTAAGAGAGAGAGAGTGTGTGTGTGTTATAAATATCCTATTGATTTAGTTGTTTTTCCTAGGGTTTGCATGTTTGCATTATTACTGATTTTGAATATTTCAAAGCAATAGTTTTAATTATTAAAAATTTTACCACTTCAAAATTTTTATTCAAATGATTTATCCTATAGGTATTGATATTTCTATTCACTTATTTATATAAATATTTCATACCCAAGAATTTTCTTTTAATTAGACTTCAAAAAAAAAAAAAAAAAACGCAACACAATTCATATTAAATAAAGATGCAATGAAAAATATTATATATTATTTTAATCATAGAGTAGAAATGAAGAAAAAATATAATAAAAATTTCCAAACAGTTCCTTATAAATGGTATAAAATAGACGAAGAAATGTTGCCAGCCAAATTTACATATTTTTTCTCTGGACTAAAAGAAGCAACCTATACACCTATATTTGTGATGTTTCTAACCAGTATTGGGTTAGCGCCGATTCAGGCTGGAATAACAACCAGTATGTTATATTTAGGTTTTGTGATTGGGAGTCTGGTACTAGGCACACTCGCTGATGCAAAAAAAATTCATAAACAAGTGTTAGTAACAGCATGTATTTGTACTACTGTGATATTCATGTCCAAGCCAATTATTGCTTCATATCTTTCAAATACTCGATGTCCATTACAAGTAAACAAACAAAATGCATCGCTAAATAGTATAACAGATGAAGTAAAGCCAAGCAAATATCTTTTTTATGTAATAACAATAACAGCATTTATATCAAACTTCTTTAATGGCTCTGTGAAAAGTCTTATTGATGGTGGTGTTTTAAGAAAAATTAACCAATCAAAAGAAACACCAACTTTGGGAAATCAGAAAGCTTTTACATCAATTGGCTTTGCGTTTGGAGCAATATTATCCAATTTAACTATTGGTATTTTTCCAAGCAGCAGATTCTCTTGTTATTCATTTTCCATAATAATGTTCTGTTTCTTTAATATATGTGTGCTAATCAGCACATATTTTATTTATTACAAACTAAATAATATAACAGAGACAGTTGCAACAGAATCTACAAATTACTACCAAGATGTCAAAAAAGCTTTATATCAATGGGATACATTGATTTTTCTTCTTAACGTATTAATGCATGGTATATGCATTGGAACATATTGGTCATTCTTCTTGCCATTTCTAGATAATTTAAATATTAGTAAACTACTCAGGGGAATATGCTTTGCTGTAGCATCAATGTCTGGCCTTTTTTCATTTTTAACAGCTGATTGGGTGATAAACACATTACAAGGCACATGGAACGTAATGATTTTCACAAGTTTCACCTGGGCAATAAGATTACTATGCTTGGTTTATGCTACAAATCCTTATATCATTATTGTTCTACAGTTCGTTTTTCATGGATGGTCGTATCCGTTGTTTGTAATAACAATGGCAAGTCATCTGAGAATCGGAAATCCACCTGGAATTTATTTAACGCTTGTATCTATTTGCAATTCATTAATGTACGGTGTTGGCATTGTAATTGCAAACATAGCTGGTGGATACGTGTACCATGTGTATGGAATATTGAAGCTTTACAAAATATCATGCATTGCTTGTATATTCTGGTTTCTACTTCAAGTAATAAGCGTGTTTTTTATTAAAAAATACAAAAAAAATAATAATTCTGTAGAAAAAATTGTACTTTTAATAAAATAAATAAAAAATAACTAAAAATAAATTGGTTTTTTACTGGGTTTTTCATTTCATCGACTTTAATTTTAACAGAATCCCCAACCGTAAAAAAAAAAAAAAAAAATCAAACAAAGAAAAAAGAAAGCCTTTCCAAAATGGAGCATTGTATACTGTACTACGAAAAATACTCATTTTCCTCATAACTAACAAATAATTTGGAAGTTATTGAGCTAATTTTTTTGGAAAACAGACCTTAAAGCGATTAAAGTAGCTAATGGGTTTATATTGAAAAAACTATTCCTAATATGTGTATAAGCAGTACAATCGGACTTTCTAACCAAAAAACAAAAATTACTCCATTTGAGAATACCTAAAAGAAACATTAGAAGAGTTTTTATAGGTTATATTCGAAGGAATCGGTTCTTCTACCAGATTATCACAAATAGAAATCAACATTAAGCAACAATATTAGCTACAAATGTTTAAGTCTTCATTTCTCTTCTGTTGACGTTAGTACTGATGAATAAAATTATCTTTTTTAAAAATGTAATTTACCAGATGAAAAATATTTACTTTTTAATAATGGCATGTATTTAGTATGTATAAATATTGGTAATAGTTTATATCCGAAATATATCAACCATCCTAGCACTATAAAAATATGAGAAATCACTTCCCTTGTACCGAGAAAGGTCCTATTATTATTATTATATTAGGTCCTATTTTATAAATGACTTTTCCCTTTTTCTTGAAGAACCTGAAGTATGTAATTTTGCTGATGATAATGCTATACATGCTTGTGATACCTCTGTTGATTTCGTTATTAGCAAACTAAAAGCTGAATTAACCCGTATATGCACTTGGTTTTCTATAAACTTCCTTGTCACTAACCACTCAAAATTCCAAATGTTCCTTGGAGAAAAAAAGCCTGAAGACGAATTCATCTTTATTTATTTGCAATAAAAAGATTGTTACAAAAAACGACGTTGACCTTTTAGGTGTAATATTGATAACAAATTGCCTTTTTCTAACCATATTACTAATATTTAACAAAAGGCAAATCAGAAATTGCGTGTCGTTATTCCTCTGAGAAACTTTTTATCGATATCTTATGCAAGGTTGCTAGTTTATGCCCATTTTCTATCATACTTTTCTTAGTGTCCTCTGATATGGTTGTTCTGTTTCAAAAAAGAAAAGCATCTTATAGACAGAGTTCATAAGAGGGAGTTAAGAACAATCTACAGAAACTTTGCTCTTGATCTTGATGAATTTTTATATATTGACAATAGTTGTAGTGTGCACATAACTTGTTGATAACTCAAATTTATAAGTCAATCAATAAAAATCCAAAACTAATTCTATGAAACATGTACCATATTATCTTTGAAGTACCTTTGTATTAAACCATCCCCTTGCTTTTTCTACGACCTATGGAACAAACTTATTCATTCGAGTTTAAGGGCAGTCATATTTAGAACACACTCCCAAATCTTAATAAAACTTCTTCCTCCTTGCAAATCTTTAAACGTGGAATTAAATAGTGGAAAGGAGAAAATTGTTTGTGCAAATGTTGTTTATAATGTTTCTTTTGTTGGATTATATTAGTAATTATAAATATTTTATAATTATTGTATTCAACTTCGCCTTATTCCACATTAAATAACTTTATTGAAATGAATTATTGGATTGACAAATATGTAACCTTTATTTTTGGTTTTGGTAAGGTTAAAATAGTTTAACAAACAAGTTAAGACCTAAAGACAGAAAATATGTGATAAGACTGATTGTTTAAAAAAGAGGAAATGGAACAAAATTTTGGAATGCAAAAGCAATTAAAATTAAGATGATTTTATTTAGAATCTTCTAAATTTTTAACACAGAAAACTAAATAAAATTTATTCTGTTCTATAACTAACTAGCAATCTATTTTTATGGCAGCATTTGGAGATCTGGATTTTTAAATTTTTCTTGAATACAAAGAGGATATCCTTTAAAACTGCTGTTACAAGACATTTCTGTTTTTGAAATCCACCCCAATAACATTGGAGATATAATTTCTTTCCCTTGATTTCCTAAACACAGCATGAAAGATATTTGATCTACATTTTTTTGCAAATTTGAAATATGTTTCATGATTTGAATAGCCTAACACAGATTTGTGTTAGTTTTTTTTAGGGATGTTTGCTCGATGATATAATTAGTGTGCTTTTAATCTATGGGATTAAATCCTTCAAAATTTTGATGTAATCCTTCCATTGTCGCAAATAAAAGCTAAAAATACTATTAGACAAACTTTCAAGAATTACTTCAAGGATTTATCTTTGAGACCTACAATGTTTACATACTAGAACTCAATTTCTAATTTATCATGGTGAAAAAAACTATAAAATAATTCTCTGTTAAAGCATACCTGTACAAATACTGGACTGTGGAAAACCAAGCTAAATGAAAAAGGTATAGGTATATCTTTTTACTTCCTCTAAAAATATTTGTTTTTCAAAGATAAAATAAGATATAATTTTTGGAAGAAATTTCACCACATGTTTTAGGACCCCAGAGATGGAAAATTTTAGAACCCCGGAGATGGAGAATTTATAAATTTTAGAACCCCGGAGATGGAGAATATATAAATTTTAGTATAATGAACTTTTTATGAGAAAATTTTATAAAATTGTCGAAATGACCATACTTGGGCATATTTGGGTTTAGAACAAAAATTTTTCATTTTCCTATCCCCAAGATTATAAAATTAAAAAAAAATCAAATTAAATTTAAAAAAATTATTGAAAAAATTTTTAAAGATTATAGGTAAAAATTATAGGAATCTGTAAACTTTAAAAATATTGAACTCTTGTGATGAACAAAAACACCTGACAAAAAGATAAATATGGGTGAATTTAAGGACAAGTTTGAATCAGCCATTCAATAAAAAGTCAAAAACGAATTGAAAGTGGTTAAAAATAAATTAGTGAAAAAAACAAGATTTTTGATTAGATGGATGAAAAACATTCTGTAAAATATCTATTTGCTGTAAATGATTAAATTTCACAGCAACCCTTTTTTGAAGGGTTGAAATTTGTCCAATTTTGAAAGCTGTAAAATAGCCTCTCTGGCATTATTTGAACGAACATAGATGCTGGATGAATATGATTATATTCAAATAATATTGGCTATCACATATCTCTCTATGACTAATTATAAACATATAAAGCAATAAATTACCTCACACCGAAGTTTTAAAGCAAGAGATGAAGGGGCAGAAGCACTAATGTATACAACAGGTGGTCGTGTATAAAGAGCAGTGAACCCGTCTGCAGCATATTTAGCATATTTGCCATGTAAAGCTACTTTGCACACTAATTAATGAATCAAAAATTACAAAAAAGATATTAAATAATCCAAATGTTAACATAGAATACAATATTAAAATAAAATGTTTGTTTTAGATGTAATTAAATTTCTATATTTGCTAATTTCTAGATCTGCTACATCATGCATTACATTTTTTAGAATAAAATGTACATAGATGAAAATAATAACTAATTAATTTCTTGAGGATTTGTCAGACTTTGCTCAAAGATCTTAAGATTGAGAAATAAAATTTTAACTTAATTTTAACTTAAACCAAAAAAGTTTACTACCAATGTAGTTTAGCACGCAATTATAAATTCATTTGTCTCTGCAGACCATTTTATTTTTTGCAAAAACTGCTAACAGTATTAATCAAGAAAATATTTGCTCTCCTCCCCTCCGTAATAAATTCAATTAGTGTTGTTGCTATCAGAAAAACTTTTTCAATCCCAAACAGCTGAAAGCATATGGTTAAGTTAATTTGCTGTTAGTTGAAATTAACATATTATTAAATTATATTATTAACAGAATGCAAATAGTAGCAAAAAATCTATCATTGCCGATAATGAAGAAGCAAGAATACAATCTGGTCAAGCCAAAAAATTTAAAAACTCCTTCAATGCAACTAAATGAAACTTTTAAATAAGGTTAGAAAGAAAAAAAGAATGATAATTAAAACTTCAATTAAAGAGGATGAAATTTGGCATAATCAAGATCAAAAAATTGACTAGGTGGCCTTAGTGATCATGGGATAAGCTACAAATGGTGGTAAGATTATAAAACACAGAAACTCTAAATATTATTCCCATTAGAGTCTACAAGTTAAGATGCAAGCTTGATAACTTTTAACGGAATAAATGCAATAGAAAGTATGGAGGAGTTTACTATTCGGTCAGCTCTCCTCTGCCCTCACACTCCATAATGCTAATGGAAATAGTGAGCACCTTGATTTCATGATAAAAAATTCCGATTATATCTTAAGTTATGCTTAAAATTTTGTCTATCTCCGAACGAGGTTGCTAACATAATGGAAATTAAGGATAAAAAGGATAAGAAGAATCTAAGGTATTAACTTAAAATTGAGCAGTTTTTCCCAATGATAATTACAACAATGAAAATTTTGTGAGACTTTTAAAAATGAAAACTTAATTTTAGGTGACAGTTTAGGTTAACCCTCTAACCCATGCTAGCATGGCAAATGGACGTAAAACTGTATAAGAAGTGGCAAAACAAAGTTGGTCCAGAACAGAGGCTAGCCCTTAAATTTTAGAGAGTTAAGGTGGGGAAAGGCGTATTACAAATATGTCTCCAAAATCATAAAATTATGAACAGGACAAAACATTCTAAAGACAGATCTAAAAATCCTTGAAAAACGACTATTTAAAATTAAATAAAAATAAACTAACAATTAAGCAAACAAATAAATAAAAAACTCGCCAAAGTCATTAAACTTATGATCTTATTTACCATTTAAAACCTTACCTTTCAGTAATCCATCAATTTTCTTCTCATGGAATAATGAAAAAACACTGTCCAGTCTAAGAAAAAACACTATGTTAACATTTTTCCTAGCTCAAAATCATGCAAATATGCAATATATATATGTCATATGCAAAATGTTTTTTGCTGAAGTGAGAGGTTTATTATCAAAAAGGTTTCCCTTAATAGTCGAAGTCCACTGATTTACAAAATAGGAAGAGTAATTGTTTAAAAATTGTTTCTCCTAGAACAGAATCTTTTACAAAATATGTTAATTTCAGTAATTTGTGTGTTGCTAAATACCTCTTCAGCATGGTTTTAAGGAATACTTCTGGTCTTTCTTTTCAATAATATTCTGGAATGAAGCTTATCACTCATCCATCAGCAGATAGTTCGATTGAACATTAGAATAATTAAAAAGCATTTAAGCCTAAAACTGAAGTTCTGAAATTTTTCCTTTAAATATCAGTAAGCATCATAAATTTTTCACAACAGTTATGTCTTGTAAGATTAACTATTCCCTTAATTTTAAGTTGATTATAGAGAATTTTTGGTTTCTCATATTTTGTTATTTAGATATGTATCTAAAGACTGTACAGTCTTTAAAAAATTGTCATACTGGCCATTTTTTTGACATACAGAGTAACCAGTATACATAAAACTTGGATATTAATTTATTTTTTCAGTTAAAAAAAAAACGTACAGAAAATGGTACTAAGCCAGTTAAAAAAAAAAACTTAATGAAAAACATAAACTTTGAATAACAGATTAGCTTTGAAAATATTTTTGGGCATACCACTTTATGATGAACAAAGCTCCATTTTTAAAATTATTTATTGATAATTCCACTTTTATCTAAGAGCCATAATAGTTAAGAGAAATATTGCAAAATAATGGTTATAATTATGTATAAAAAAATACAATTTACAATTCTGATTAAATATATTATCAAATATATTTATATAAATATAAATGTATTCTGTAATTTTTTTTAGAATAAGCATCGCATTATTAAAAAAAATCATAAGCAAAAAAACTTAAGAACTTAAAATTATTAAATTTTATTAAAAAGCCAGCTCAAATTTTCCTATGTATATCTTAGTAATAAACGTACCCGAATAGCTTGATCAGCCATTTAGTTACATCCTTTGAAACATGCTGTGACAGGTCCTTGATTTCTTCACTAGGAAGAAGTTGTAGATATTCTTTTAATCCTTTGGCCAGTATTGATATATGGTTATACGAAGTAGGGGGAAGTGGACTAAAAAAATACAATTATAAAATAACCCAACATTACATATCAAGACCAGTATATTCTGCAGACTCACAAAAATGTAAATTTAAGTACCGGAACACAAGGAAAAACGATTGAAATACCTGCATGAAGAGCACTTTAATTCCAACAAGCTTGAAAGAGATTAAAATGTGTATGTTTGTTTATTCCTTTATCTAAAACTCAAATTATGTTCTTGATAATAACGAACAGTATCAAAATTTACCTTATAAAGCAAGGAATTAAACATTATCTTGGCTTGAATGAATAAATATTGATGCTTTGATCATGCAAATGATCCGATGTTCAACAATGCTTGTGTATTGTGAAAAAATATACTTTAAATCAAACTTGTAACAATTACAAAAATTATTTCCCAACAAAAAGCCACAATATCAACTAGAAATAGTTTAAACTTAGTCAAACTGCCAAAAATCAAACTTGAATTTGAAAGAAAAACTTTTCACTTTATGGGTGGAAAACTATACAATCAGCACTTCAACTTCAAATAAGACAAATTGACAATTTAAAAGATTAAAAAAAAAAAAAAAACTCAATGATTATTTTAAAATTTAATTTTACATTTTTATAACATCTATTTTAAACTATTTTTAAATACCATTTTATATATTTCAACTTATTGTGCAAGACACACGTACACAGCAGTTTTTATGATAAAAGGAAGTGTAAATGTCCTGTTGAAATACTCATAATAACTAAATAAAATAAATAAGTAAGCAATCACCATGTTTTGTATTTGATACAGGCAACTCGTATCATGAGTGTTGTCACCAGAAATGACGTAGAGAGAAAGCTGTTGGAGAAGACCTTCTGCATCTTGATAATATAGTACTAATGGATGGAGTGAACAGTATTCCTTAATGGAATACTGTATACTAATGAATACCCAATGGTAGCCTTGAATTTCTTCCTGAAGGAGAAACTGGTAATTTTCAGCAAAATCATCCAGTACCACAGCTTCATTCTTTCCAACCGACTCCTTCTTTGCCTTGAGATATTGAGTTTAAAATTTAACTAAATAGGAATGTCTAGTCAACTTATCAATTGTCTCAATATTTCTTTATCGTCCTCGTATATGGCAGTGATTATTGTTGAGCAGTGGTGCATCATGTATATATATATTCCTTGTTTGATGAATCACAAAACACTTATTAAATCTTTGACATCCTAGTCAATAGCATCAATTAAAAATACAGCATTTTGCAGTATACGGCATACACAAGCAGAGTGAGGTCCTGTTAACCCAGCAAGTAAACACCATATTGGTCACAATTTGCAGAATTTGGAAAATTCCAACTTAACATTTGTATTTTTTTTCTTAAATGCAGCATACATTTCACGGTGGTTACATAAGACCTAATTTTCAAAAAACATAATCGTTTTTTCCAGGCAACTAAATTCATTATCCTCATAAAAGTTAAGAACAAGGTCCATTGTTTCTTGTAAAACCTTTTTTCCTCTTTTGTGGGGCGCGTTTTGCCAAAATACCACCAATCTCTTTTAGCTCCCTCACAGTCCGCGCAAGACATTTTGAAACATTAAAATATTCAGCGCAATACTCCCTAGAACATGCATTAAAATCTGAATTATTTCAGAATATGGCCAATGACTTTCTTTCAATGCTTTGTGTAATTTATCCAACTGTGATACTTTTAGGTGGATCTCATCATTTTGAGCAACTGATCTCATCCAAAATAGCAACAAACACATTTTATGTATTTGATATGTTGGTTTTTGATGTTCCCACCACTTTGTTGAGTTTTGCTCTGGCACTCGAAACTCGGCTGTGCTGGGCTATCCAATGTAAGTTGACTGGTGAGATACCCATTGTCACCAGACTGATGTTAAGCATCTTCCTTGGGGTTTCACATGGAAAATTTAATGAGACATTTGATCTTAAAAATCTTTTCATATCTTTTTCCAGGAAATCAACACCAAATTCAAGCATTCACTGTTTGATTGAGAAAATATGGCTGAGACATCATGCAGTTTTGGTGAACTCTTGAAAACACCATGCAACACAACTGGATTTCTGTAAAACATTTGGAATCAAGAAGCTAACTGAGTTAACCGAGGATGAACAAGATATTCTTTGGAGATCTGGCTTATTGGGTCAAAGTCAAAACTCTCTTGTCAATGCCTGTTTTTTAATATTCAAAGAATGAAGTTTGTGATTACACCTGTTAAATGTGTTTATAGATTGTTATGTAACTGATGAAAGGCCATATTTAATATTATTAAATCTAGGGGAATTTATAATAACATATGCAGCTGATCTAGTGTTATGACAGTTTTTATCTCTATTGGATGTAGAAAAAGTTATTAATGGAGTGGTAACTCTTGCATAGACAACTACATGCAAATATTAAGTTGAGAAGGCAGATATAATCATTTAGTTTTAATGCATTTGATTGGATATTGGGTGTACTGCTTCCCTTGAAGTTTTAAAGCTAATAATGCGAATTTATTTGTTTTGCAGAGCACATACTCTATTAATTAATTGATTTTTTGATGAACTCCATACTTGACAACCAAATATTATGTGTGAATTGAAAAAGGCATAATAAATATTTAACAACGTTTTTTGCGTCAACGAAGTGTCTATTTTTGACAAACATCCCTGTACTTCTTCAGATTTTAGTGATAATATCAGTAATATGAGTGTCCCATGATAGAGATTCATCTAAATAAAACCCAAGGAGTGAAATTCCAGCAATAAATCTCCATCATTTGTCACAATTAAATGTGACATGCTGCTATATTGAAAGAAATCTACTTAAAAAACTTTTCTTTGTTTGTGATAAGTTGCACAACAATTTTCTTGAAATTTTCAAGGGCCAAAGAATAATTTCTCTAGAGCATCATAAAAAATTTTAGCTCTTCTGATATAAGCCTTCGAACTATGGAAAACTTTTTGCTGTAAAAAAAATCTTTAAATGAGTTAGCTACAGTTATCTACAAATCCTAATTTATACAGTTAAATTTAATTTAACTAACTAGCAATATTCAAATCAATCGGCTATTTTAAGAGCTCATTACAACAAATTATCCTGTATACAGATTAATTAATTGAGTATAAATCTAAACAATCACAAGCTTCCAAAACACTACAAAAAACTTTTATGCAGTTAACCAAGAAGCTAAAGTTGCTACAAAGGTCATAATATGTCACAAAATTACAAGCTTCTTACCTTTTGTTTGAGGATAAATGTAAAGATGTAAGCCTGTTGAGGATCTCTGACAAATTAACACCCCTAAAACATTAAAATTGAAACAACAGATGTATTAAGGAATTAAACGATAGATCAAATCTAAACCATGGGAAAAAACTTATTAAGTCTGAAGCAGTATGTAATTATTTCTTTGTTCCTTTCATAATACTATCAGATTGAAAAAAAATTGGGTATACCCGTTAAGCTTTTTGCAAACTGTATAAGAACTAAATAATCTATACCTAGGAGGTATAACCTCTTTGTTAACACAGCATCAAAAGCAAGTATTTATTATGCATTTCAACCCATACAATTTGTTTTAGATTTTTCCTCTGTTACATTCCATCGCAAAAAGATAAATTTATAAAAAAATTTTTAGGTCAAATATATTTTTCATTCCAGTCATTAGTTCTCATAAAGTGAAATTTAGAAATTAAGTCCTTCAAAACTGTGAATATATTAAACTAACTCAAGGTTGATACAACAATTTTGTTCCATTTGACTTTTATAATTCATTAAATTTGTGATGCTTTTTAAAAAAGAAATGAAAATAAAAATAGATTTAAGATATATTAAAGACGAAACTAAGAAATGTAACATTTATTTGCTAGTTTATTTGATTTAAAGCAATGATATTTGTTTAAAGAAAACTTTAATTTCAAAGGAAAAATATCCTGAACTAAAAGTTATGATATTCATCATGAGGCTACTGCTTTTTAATATGGAGTGAAATTATTATTAGAAAAGAAGACCATCAACAATCTTATTCTCTGACATAATTTTATTTACTTACTAAAATATTTCCTTTTTTTTTTAAACAGCTTAAGAACTCCATTTACCAACCATATGCTGGATGAATTTTTAGGTTTGAATTATTCCAAAAAGACAAATAATCATGATTGGCCAAGACTTGTCAGCCATTAATAAATATAAGGATAGTGATGGATCAGACAACCAGAGGAAATTATATCCATTATTCACATTAAAAACTTAAGGGCGCTTTTACATGATTGGCATAATATTCTGGTTTAGCTTTCAAAGAAAATAAAAAAGCAACTCTCTTATCGTAATTCCCTCCATACATAGCCTGTGTGTGTATAAAATATTTTCACTTGAGAAAACATCACAGTTTCAATAAATAAAAAAAACTCACTTATCTATGTGGAATTCCTCAGCCTTTGTTGTTTCATTTCTGAAAATAAAGAAAAAAGATAATTTCACCAATTTATGATTATAATGGCCTCATGCCCAAAACAATATGACTTGGAAGCCATTTCAAGCATTAAAATAAACCGTATTTTCTCATATCATAAATAATTTCAATCGAATCAACAAAAAAAAAAAAAAAAATTACTCGAAAGAACCAGAATATTAAAATGATATTTTCTAACTTCCAAAATTTTGGCATAATCAGCACAATTCCTGAAGAGAAATTTAAAATGTTATTTTTTGGGGAAAAAAATTTTTAAATAATTTTATGGCCTGAGCCAAATAAAAATGCTCAAAATGGACGGTACGCCAAAATTAAGAAACTATAATTTTTATTATCAATAAAATTTAGCACAATCAGCAAATAATTTAAAATAATAATAATTTATATAGAAAGCATTTGTTTTCTCCACAAACCAGACCCTCTTGAGAATTTTAAAATAACCTGAACTTAAATCAATTTAAAATGGTTAACAGGTGAAAAAAATATTTTTCGCCATATAAAAATTGATAAATAAATAAAAAAGCATGTTAACTTAGACTTTGTGAAAAACATCAAAATTTGCTAACGAAAACTTTTTAAAAATTTCAACTTTTTTTATTATTACTTTAACTTTTGTAGAAAAAGAGGAAAAGGTGAACATAAATGAATATAATTAAAGAGATGAAACGCATGTCATGAGTTATAAAATTTTATTGAGCGACGTTTCAGGAGTCATGCTGCTCCTATCATCAGGCTAGTTGACATGCGTTTTATCTCTTTAATTATTAATGCCTGAGTTGACAAACACAAATATTTTTGAAATAAATGAATTTGTAAAACTCAATAATAAGACAAAAAAATACGTAAAAAAATTCATTTAAGTTAATCCTTACAAAACAAGCCTTACCTTATTCGATGGTGGAATAATTTATTGATACAAGTTTGGAACTCGTTTGAGATATTCTAAAAAAAAATTAAATGTTTCACAAAAATTTTATCAAAATATAATAAGTATATTAATAAAATGAAATTAACTAAAAAATGCTTCAATTTGTCAATATTATCATATATTCTTGGAGTACATTTAAAACTAATAAATTAATGCTATATCTATATATAAAAAAAAAAAAAAAAAAAGCAGATTTTTTTTCTTTTTTGGGTCATAAATTGGGCATGGACCAGGCCTTTGAACCAGAATTTTTGACAGACGGTCATCTGGGTCAAAAGACTGTCTCTAATGACTAAAACTAATAATTAAATAACTTCATGCAAAATTTCAAAATAAGTTAATGAACGGATTTTGAGAAAATTTTTTTTTTAATTTTAATTTTAGGCCTAAATTATTTGGTTGTACTTGGGTCCAGTACCAAAAAACAAGAATCATTTTCAAAAAAAATAAAACTGCAACTCGATTTCCCTTGATCATACAACTTCATAACAAATTTCAGAAAAAAAATAACGAAGAATTTTGGAGAAAAATAGGTGATTCATACAACTCTGCCGAATTGGCCAGGAGTCCAAAAAAAATTCTGCCATTATTATTATACATGAATATATTTACAAAATGAACAATTCAATACAAAAATATTGCTGCTGATGAGTCCTGCCCTAAAAAATAAATTATTAGTAAAATATTAAAAAATATTAACGTTTAAAAATAAAATCAAGGTTAAAATTGTCTAGAAATCTAGTTTTAGTTTTTGTTTGAACATAGGAAATGATGACACTTCTTTGATGTGTATTGGCAGTTCATTGTATGTATGTGCACCTGTGAAATAAAATACTTTCTTTGCATACTGCAATTTTACTCTTGATAGCTTGACAGAGATGAGGTTATTTCTTGTTTGGTCCTTGATTTAATTTGTTGAAATATTGTTTGATAAATAAATTTTTTGATAAATTCCACAATTGACAATTACGTTGGCTCTCCTATTGAGAGTAGCCAGGGGATTCATTTGTATGTATCAGATTCAGGATCAAGCTCAACACACATATCTTATACTTTAAGCTGGTTTCCTTGTACAAGCTTGTTCTAAGAACATGTTGAATAAAAAAACAATGTATCCGACTCACACCCAGATATATTTTTACACCAAGCCGGTTTGGAAGTGTTAAAATTTATCAACGCTTTTATAACATATTTTCGAGTTTACTCTATCTATAAGTAACATTTTCAGGTAAACTTTCTATTTTAAGCTAATTATAACAGAAATTGCCATAATATCAAGGTAAATCAATAGTTTTAAATATTTATACACCTCAAACACAAACAAAACAGGTGTCCCCAAACTAACCCTGGATACGACACTGATTATGGAATTATTGGATTTATTTATTTTATGTCAATAATGGTGCTTATAACCAAACATCAAAAAGGGGTTTTGATAGCAACATTATAGATATAATACAAACTTTCAAAATATTGTTACTACTCAATAATTTACCACCAGAATAACATGAATAAGTTACTTACATTTTTGTAAATATATCAAGATATTAAATGCATAATGAGACGTATAAATAACACTATGAAAGTTTACAGATGTCTAAAGTCAACAATACTTTAAAAAGTTTGTACCTTTATGATTTTCTTGAATATATGGCAGCAAGAAAATAGCCAAATACAAGGAAGAATACCAGAAACAAATAAATTGATGGAAGGGTAGTTCTTTCATACACAAAAACGAATCTCTGATAAACCATCAAAGGTGAACTACCATTTAAATTGTTTGTACCACAGTGAATATTTATTGACTTAATTGATTTAATTGACTTAATAAAGTACAACTGAAAGTGATTATGAAAATTCAAAGAAATTTTGCAAAAAAAAGGGTATGGAAACAATTACACAGAATTTTATATTGAGGTGAGAAAGCTTATATCAAATTATCTTATTATCAAAGAGCCAATGGAATGCTTTAGATAATCTTGAAATGTTATTCACATTAGTTGTGAAGTCACCTGACAATTACATAGAAATTTGAAATAAGTGATTGGACATAAGAAGAAGGTAATCAGGGAAACCTTGCTTAAAAGACTTCATTAAATATGTTGAAAACAAAACCCCAGTTACTATTCACTTTTTTATGTGGCACCTTTGCTGAACATGTGACCAAGGTTAAAGGTAGTTTAGGCAGCAGAAATAAAGCAGACATACACAGCAAAGGCTATAATAAATGTTATAAATTAGCAAACATACAAAGAAAGAAAAATATAAAGAACATTTTCCAACAACTACTGATAGAGAGGCCATTAGAATGAATATCGCCCTGATAAAAGTCTGAGCAAAGACTGAAATTATCAGGTCATAATATGCAGTACTGGACTATTCTGTTGCGTCAAGGTAAAAGGAAACAAAGTGAATAGAAGTTATTTTTGTAAATAGTAGCAAGTGACAACCACTGTGCTTATGTTTATGTGTTTCAATTAATAATAACTATTTTATATAAACCGCTTTCATCTTTAAATTGAATAACAGAGAACGTGTCAAAATATTAGAATGGAACAAATAATTTCTCAATCTTATAAATAAAACATATGTAAGTATGCTTTTAAGTAATCAATCAGTATTACATATATTTGGATTATAAAAACGAGAACAGAAAAATAATGAAAGCATCTGACTTCTTTGCATATATATGTATGAAAAACATTTTTTATCTTTTCTTGTTTTTTATCATATACTTCTTTTTCTAAACTAAAATATATCTTTTTTGTTTGTTTTCTAGCTAGCTAATATAAACTAAACTCAATACATGCCTCAAAAAACATTTTTTTTCGATGATTACATTGTCGTGTTAGATCAAATTTTGGACACATTTCTTTAAAACAATATTTTAATCAACCAAAATTTTCCTTAAAATTTCGCTACAGTTTTTTTTATTTTAGTTTCTTAAAAAGTATTAAAAAAATTGTATAAGCAATAAAAGGAATTAAAAGCAGAATGTATATAAATAAACATATTTTTCAGATAATTAAAACATTAGCTGTAAGGTTAACTGTGTACTCAAAATGTTAACCAACTCTTATAACTTTAAATACCAGTTGGCGATACAGCGATGTTATAATTGCAATTAATAAAGCAATGGAAAAAGTAAGCCCAAACTAGAAATAAAAAATATATTTTTTTAGATGCTTATTTGTTTCCTTTACTTTGATGTTGGCATTTTTATATTAGGTTGTTTAAAACCCACAACAAAATAATCTTTATTTATTTATTGAATGTCGCTTTCTTGATTATTTCATATCATTTTATTACATAAAATTTCAAAATTGTATCAATCGCGGGTGACCATCTCTTAATAGTGGGTGATCATCTCTTTATAGTTTGGTTTACCACCAGAGATAAATCGTTATCTATCAATTAATCAATCAATCAATATATATTTCGTGCTATTTGACAATTTTTGAAGAAATAAAATACAAGTTACATTGCTACAAGCACCAGGAACGTTACAACAAAATAGTACTTAGTAAAATACTACAGGTATTTTTTATTATATATTTACCTCCTCATCTGTAATAGAGTGATCTTCTCCAATATCGTTTTCACAACTTATTGATAAATTTTCATCACATTTCTCACTCACATCAACTTTATGGCTTGGCACTACTTCGGTAGCCATTTTGAATTACAGAATATAACAGCCACGACTCTGATCCTTAACAAAAAAAATCGTAACACTCAAAGATTACGAAAATAAAAGACTATAAATCCTGTCAATCAAAATTCTTAAAACAAAAAACAAAAATTACACGTCAATGATACACATTTGAACAGAAAATAGGTCTGGCATCTTACTACCAAAAGAACGATTTGATTAGCTTAAGAAGTTAACTCTTTTGATTTTATTGTTTAATTCTTTCAAATTTTAGGTACTATGATAGCTAAGTATAAGGATATTACACGGTTTTCGCTAAAATTCGCTTGATATAAGTAAGCTTGACTTAAATCTTGAAAGGGGTTGACAAATTTGACCTTGTGCTCAACAAAATCTTCTATAATCGTCGATTATTGAAAACTTATAAGAAAAATATGTTATGCTTTAATTATCAAGTATAAAGCAACCCTTAGTCACTTTGGGGCAGGTCTTGAATGGATTGAGTGGCATTTCTAAAACGAAAAAAAAAAAGATCAGCTTTCAATTCCAAGCTCATGTCCATTATACTGAAGTATCTTTGCTTTTTAAGTCAGCAAGAAAATAACTTTTTATTACGACACTATTTAAAAATTAAAGACAAATAAAAAGCGAATAAAGGTGCTGAGACCTCTGGTTACCGCTATTTTTTAAAGCTGAAATATCTGATAACAAACAATTTAGCTAGTCTAACGTTGTGTCATGTGCAGATTTGTTTTTTGGTTTGGATTATCTATACTTGAATAAAGAACCAAATGAAGCAGTATAAAGGCGCTATACAAAAAAACTTTAAAAAGATTCTCTCTAATAATTTTTAATTATATTTTTAGTTCTTTTTTTCTAGAAAAATGATTTTAAAATGGTTTATAATTAAATGGAATATTTTAAGAGAAATTATTTTAAAAAAATGATTGTTATAACTGAAAATATTGAAAACGAAATTTCAAATCCAATGACAAGATCGATAATCCACAAACTTAAAATTTATCTTAGTCTAACAGAGCATATTTAGCAAAAATTTTGAGTTCCTCTTCTCTGCAAATTCAACCTAATTTAGTCCGGTAGCCGCAAATTCTTGTGTCGAATTGCGTATTCATAGTTTTTAAATATGATTCTAGTCATAAAATTTCTGAATATTATATTTTGTTAACTTCATGTAACTTTCTACCCCAGGTTACTCTTCCTGCTCAGATAACGAAGTTGATCAAAAACTCACATTGATAATATTTTCACTATCACTATAGATTCAAATATTATATCTGGAAATTTAACCTGATCAATACCTGACTATTTGCCTAAGTTTTTACTTTTCCCTGACATGAATAACAATTTTGTACCTCGTAAACATAACATCCAGTGTAGAGACATATTTAAAATGAACAGTGAAGACTTTTTTTCTTTAATTCCAAACTATTGACAGGGTTACTGTTATTGATCTTGATAAGAAGGATGTAAATGCTGCATTTGACTTTTTGTTTTAAAATATCAATTATTTGCTTGATAAGTATGCCCCAATGAAAAAAAATAACCAACAAGGACCTCAAACCTCGCTTCAAACCATCGATAACTCCCGCCATAATTAATTCAATTAAACGTCGATACAGGATTCAAGGTAAAACTATCATAGCAAAGGACCAACTAGTAAAATCAATGTCGGATACTGAGTTTAACACACTCAGAAATTAAATAGTCCCCCTTACCAGACAGAATGAGAAAAATTATTTCTCAAACTACTTCTCCAAAAACGTGCAAAACCTTAAACACGTGGAAATGTCTTAAAAATCTTATTAACCTGCGCGATCATAAACAAACTCATCCTTCTTGTATCATTACCGATCACCAACCTATTACCAATACTGAACGCATAGCGAATGAACTTAACATTACTTTTACTAGCATTGCGGAAAAAATCCAAAAAATTATTAGTTCAGTTCACACTGTTCAAATTTTAATAAATAACTCAAAACGAAAAAATAATCTTGCTTGTGGCATACTTACAAAAAACATTTGATACTGTTAACCATGATATTCCAACTTATAAACTTAATTAATATGGGATTCGCAGTACTTAAAACTATTAGTTTCGTCCTACTTTCATCATCGCAACCAATATGTCTCAGTTAATGGTTTTGATTCTTCTCTCCATTCAATAAAATATGGTGTTTCCCAAGGATCTGCACCATCCCAGGGAACCTCTCTTGTTCCTCTTATATATATGAGATCTAAATATTTGTACTATGCACTTTACTGGTCATCATTTTAAAGATGATACAAACTTACTTCATATGAACAAGACTCTCGAAAATATGGTGAATTATATCAATTTGGATTTTAGTAGTCTAACCAATTGGCTTAATGCCAATAGCATTTCACTAAACTTAAGTAAAACTGAGTATCTAAATTTTAGGTATCTGAACAAAATTGTCGACGTTGGCGGTAAAATTAAACTTAATGGTGCACGCTTATTCTCTTCAAAATTTATTAATTATTTGGGTGTTCTAATTGATGAAAATTTATCCTCAAATTTATCAAATTTGAGGTCAGAACGGAAACTCTTTGATTTTAAAAATTGATTTATCTCATAGAAAGGCTATCCGTACTAATAACATTGTACCTTTTCGCTCTGGTATAATTAACCATTTAAAAAGTCAACATCATTTTCTAATCAAGTGTATTTTAAAAACTTATTTCAGTTTTTAATCATTTTAATCAATTTCTTCATGGTCCTCTTACTAATTTCTTAACTTTGACCGCAAGCATCTCTATGGGAGAAATTCACCAAATACTTGAAAAATAATACATTTCTCAACACGACAATATTCTGGAAATAAATGAATTATCCAAATCACAATTTTAAAATCCTTAACTTGATTACTTTCTCTAACATTCGTGTCTGCTTCAAATCATTACAACTTCCTCAGAAGAATGCCACTTTGCCACCCTTAAGCGATAGAAAATTTTGGGAAAAATCCATAATGAATTTTTCCCAAATAAATAATTGTGTCTTCGTTGCACTCGTCGTCTTTATCTTCTACTATTTACACGTGTTATGGCTACATTCTCAAAGTAAACCACAGGAAAGTTGCGCACCATAGCATATACAGCTGCGTGTTGATTATGCATTTTCGATGAACATTTGAACGATATAATTTTTAAGCAGCTGTTATGTTTTGTGGGAACATAACTTAGAGAATACATTAATTAATCTCGTCTTTCTTCAATTCCATAGCGGGAAAAAATAAATTTCTTCTAAACCAGTATAAACACTGCTTTATGTTAAAATGATGCAATGTGTGGTTTTTGGTGTTTTAATAATATTTTTTACAATATATTTTTATGATATGCATGTACATGATAATTATATCATATATTTATTATTATTTATATGTATAATACAAACAATAACATTTATGTGTAAAGTTGGATTTATGTAATATAGATGATATGTTGACAGGTAAAGAAAAAATACATACCATTTACAACTTTTAAAATAAATTTGGTTTACTGACATAACACATACAATATCTAAAAGTTGATATATCTTTGTTGCGTCGATTCCAGGCGGGTCTGCGCAGAGACCGTTTTTCCACATAGCTACTTGGTAGTGTGCTCTCGTGACATTGAGCTCGAAAACTTCTTTTGTTGGTGGCATAAAACGAAGCTTTGGAGTAGATGATAATTTTCCCAATTCTGTTCGTTTTCGCCAAATAATATACCTGTAATAAAATAAAATTTATTTAACTACTCTGCCATAGATCTTATTCATATTATCGGTCGAAAATAAGTTATACGTCACTTTTTCTTATTATTTCTCTAATATATTTTTGAAATGATTTAGCTAAGTTCTGTACTCTCAACATAGCCGGTCAATAAACGCTTCAGAGTATCGCACATCCATTTACAATGTCTATTTCAGAAGGTGACTGTAACAATGAAGACATCTCTAACTATGGTTTATTTCTAAAACGTATTTAGATTTTGCTAATTTATATCCAAGTCTTCCTTGAATATCGACGCTGAAATAAGTGACCGTAGTCAATTATTTCAATACTTCGTCTAACTCAATTCGGTTAGTACTTAGTAGGCACATAGCTCTTGCGTATAAAATTTATGTGCTGTATACTTCGAATTCTCAAACTTTAATGCCTTTCTTGCTTAACACAATTGTTCCATCTTGTTTCTAGACATGCCATCTTAACTCGTAAACGATTATCTGTTGTTTGCCTATTGCAAATGTATTGTAAAAATTGATATTTTTGTGTTCAATCACCCCCCTCCCACCCC
>JAUZNK010010805.1:2869-23809 GCA_035046665.1 Euphysa ruthae
GTAAGTGAAATTTTTCTTTGATTTGATAATGTATCTGTTAGTGAACCCATTCTTTGATATGATAGCTTATCTGTAAGTGAACCCGTTCTTTGATTTGATAACGTATCTGTAAGTGAAATTTTTCTTTGATTTGATAATGTATCTGTTAGTGAACCCATTCTTTGATATGATAGCTTATCTGTAAGCGAACTTTTTCATTGATGTGATAACTTCTCTGTTAGTGAACCCATTCTTTGATTTGAAAGCTTATCTGTAAGCGAACTCGTTCTTTGATTTGATAGCTTATCTGTAAGCGAACTTGTTCTTTGATTTGACAGCTTATCTGAAAGCGAACTTGTTCTTTGATTTGATAGCTTATCTGTAAGCGAACTCGTTCTTTGATTTGATAACGTATCTGTAAGTCAGCTCGTTCTTGACTGGAATCGATTTGCAACGATAACATTTGCTCCTTCTAGCTCGTCGTTTCAATAAGGAAACAAGGTTTCAAAGAATCTGACATTAAATTTGTTATGAGGTCAGTTAATCATTCTTCAAAGCAGATGTTTTAGACGGGGAATATTTCAGGAGAAAGTCGGTTGTCCTTTATAAAAACTGAAATCATGTTTTATGTAACTAACATTTAAAACAAAGAGTTGGCAATGAAATTTTTGAAACCATTTTTAGTTAACACCATTTTTCAAAATAAATCAATCTGGAAGTCTTCAATACCCTTTTTTTAATTTCTTCATGAACAGAAGGTTGGTCCTTCCAACCAACATCTTCAGAGTTAGGCTGGTCTAGTGTTGAAATTTTTACTTTTTTTCATACTTGCATATATAATGGCTGCATTTTATCTTAAATCCTAGTGATGCCGCAGTTGGTAGAGGCAGTTCACTTTCTACTTGTGTCTTCATGTACATATGCCTTCGAAGTGTAAAAACTTTTTGCAGGCATTTGACATTTGTTGCTACACGTGAATTGGTGCCTAAAGTTAACTGTTAGTGCTTTTCTCGTTTCTTGCACTCTAGTCCAAAGGTGACATTGAAATCTTTTATGATGTTTTTCATTTCCAATATGACTAAGAAGTATGTATCCAAAGAAGAAGATTTGTTTGCAATACTTTTTATACTACTTAGAACTTTTTATACTACTTAGAACTTTCATTTCTCAATCCTCATGATCGAGAGCGTGATATGTACAGATTCGTGAGAATACTACGGTAGTTTTATTTAATGGAAAGTTTTGTTCAAGGAAATACCAAGTAACAGGGTTTTCATACTTCAGTTGATACATCTGAGACAAATAAACAGGTCTGAAACGTGCATAATTTTGAATGTCAAAAATAAACAAATATTTTTAGATTTTTAGCTATGTGAATACTGCTTTCACAAAC
The DNA here is from genome assembly GCA_035046665.1 of Euphysa ruthae. Classification (NCBI taxonomy): domain Eukaryota; kingdom Metazoa; phylum Cnidaria; class Hydrozoa; order Anthoathecata; family Corymorphidae; genus Euphysa; species Euphysa ruthae. The sequence goes on from JAUZNK010010805.1 coordinate 4,242, forward strand.
ATCTTTTTATGTGTCTAGATTCAGTTCAAGGACCTTTACAAAGTATTGTTTTAAGCAATACTGAGTAATACTCAGTGTTATGTACAAAATCATGTACACCTCAAGAGATTTTTTCATTTGCTTATCACTCTGTATCTGTTTAACCATTGTGGGCCCATGAATAAAGATAATTTTGGTACCGTTACAAGCTCAATTTTATGTACTTTAAGCTGGTAATAATCATCCGAAATCGGATGTGGACAAAAAAATACATGATATTTTGTAAAAGGCTTATGTCTCGAAAAATTAAATATAGAGTTTTTTAAAAGATTTTGAAAAAAACAATATGATTTTTCTTGATTGTGAATGAATAAGATTTCAAAACAAATTTGTTTTTGGCAGAAGTGTAGAAGACAAGAGAATGAACTGATAAAAAATAAATTTTTGAAAACAAAAAATTCAGGGGGTTTGGTACGAGAAAAATGGCCAAAAACGCTAAATAATCCTACTTTCAGCAAGATTTTCTTAATAAACAAGCTGATAATGAGATATCGCCACACATCAATAAGCAATTTTCAATTGGCTTTGTGTTAAAAAATATTTAAATATTAAATAAGTTTTCAAAAATATTTCCATTTTCATTCAAATCTTCACTATCATCATCTTCACTTTTCACATCATCAAGTGTCATAGTGTTTCACATTCACTTAAGTGACACTGACCACAAGCAGTCTTGATACCGTGTTGCCTAAAAGGGCAGGCATTGTTGCAAGGATTTTTGGTTGTTGTACTGCTGTTACATCGATTGCACTAAAAATGTTTTCTGGTGCCGGTGGCTGAACGTAAATGTGACAAAAAAAGTTATAATATAATGATTCAACATATTTCTAATGTATATTTTTTAACGTGGGGCCAAAAGTTAACTTCAAGCTATTTATTTCAGAAGGTTCCCACGAATTTGGTTCTGGTGTACTTAGAGCTCCCATTTGAGCTTACGGTAAAAAAAATCATTGGTCTTTTAGGGGTGGGAGTCAAACTCACATGTATCACTGATATTATATAGAGAACCTTTGGAACTATCATATTAAGTACAGGTTAACACCATACATTGAGATACAGCCACCTTCTTCAGTAAAACACACCCACACCCTAATAACACACAAACTCATCCTATTCAAAACAGAAACCAATCCACAGTAGAACTAAAGTAATCTTTTTAAATATAAATCTAAAAGACAAAGGGATCCTGGAAAACCTTTTTGATATTTTCAGGTTATAAGTGTTAATGCGTCCCAGTTAGTAGTTAATTTCCTCTAACAATCACCACCATATATTTTAAAGTAAGAAAGCTAAGAATTTGTTTCGTTTCAATAGTTAATCATACCTTAAGCCTGACGATGCACCTACATAACCTGACAGAATCGCATGTGTCATCTGTAATAAGCCAGCAGCTAGTAAAGACAACCCATTACAAGATGTGAGGAAAGGCGCAGGGTCATTATTGATATTTGTTGAAAACTCCATTAACGATAGTTTGAAACAGCATATAATTAACCAAGAGAAACTGCCGTTAGAAAGTCATAAGATCAAATTACACAAATATTGTCAGCAATATGTGTACAATCAAAACAAGAAGCCTTCAACTACATCATCGTACTTTCCCGTGGAAATAAAGAAAAAAAAATTTTACGCTCATCTTAGGAGACATTTGATTGAAAAAGTATGTACCAAAATTTAACAATCACTGGATGATCAATTTATTGGTGCTAAAATAAAACGTAGTGAAAAAGTCAAAACATCGGCTATTCTCCAATCACCAGTTAAGATATCAGATGAAGAGTTGGCAATTGATCCAATGACTTTATTTATTCATTTTATTTCATTAGTAAGAGAATGATGTTGCATCATACTTCAAGTACCAGCTTTCATGATACCCTGCTTCACTTTTTAAGAATGCTGTTATGCTAAATGCCTCAACGTCCAAGTTACGTTAGTATTTAATCAAGAACATCGTGCATTGTAAATTACCGAACAATGCTGTTCACGTAGTTAATAGCTTTTTTCTTTTACGTACAGTCAAATGGCTGCCGAATTTAACATAATAAGGACTAATTGCACAATAAAAAAATTATCTGATAGCAACATTTGGTCCTTGTAAAGTCATTTTTGTTGGCTACGAAAATAGAGCAAACACAAAAGATCATAAACATCAGATACGAGGATCAAAGCTTTCTCAAACTGTTACAATTGAGCTGAATAGGAAGGTCGATGTTCCGCAAAACGTGTTTCTGAAGAATGGCAGAAATAAGAAAATGTTTATCAAACTACTTGGAAACAACTTAAGAACAAGTGGATTCTCCATATTTGAAGCTATGGGAGATGGCAGCCATCCAACAAGCTATAAAAGGATTATCGGTTGTAGTACATGTTGATGATATGGTTGTGTTTTACATGCTTTTGCACCACTTAAATGACATTCATAGGTTGTATTCTTCCAAACTATGAAGAAAACTGATTTTAGACGCAAATCGTGGAATATCAAAGATTTCAATGATAGTCATGACCAATGTATCTGGAAAACATTTTTTTCTGCATTCTTGGACTGCCTGTTATACCATATAATATATATATATATATATATATATATAACTAAAACTAAAACTAAAACTAAGTATTTGTCTGTCTGTATGTTTGTTCCATTACTGTTATGTTTACTTCCATTACTCTATTATTTGCCAATATTTGCCAAAAAATTAGTACTTTTATAATAGAAATTTCCAATATTCGAAACTCTACACTATAAGAAGCATTTAAGTTAAGATTTTTTTGAGCCCTAGAAACTCTGTCATGTTGGTTTTTTTACTAGCTAAGATACATACTTATTTTCACAGAAAAGTAACAAACTGAAAGGGAATTTATATTTTTGTCTTTCTATATTCAAGAGTTTCGTTTTTCCTTTAGGAAAAATTTCTCTTATAAGCGAAATGCTAAAGTCTCAACGTATTCAAACACTTGCAAGTAAGTCTTGAAAGACCAAGTCTCGAAAGAAAAAATTGATACAGCTGGCGCAGAAATTTTCCTGAAAAGTTGTATACCCTAAAGTAGATCAAAATATGTAGTAGATTTTAAAGAATTATTGATCAAACTGCTTAACTAAACATGATTATATTTTCATAACAATGTTTGCTGTCGTGATGACATTATTGTTTTGTTCTTTTTATCATTTTATCTTTAATATGCTTCTCTTCGAAAGATTATTCACTTGATACTGTGCGGTATTCAAGACATATGGAGATGGCTGCAACAAACAAGAGCATCAAAAATAGTCATTGATATAGTCGATAGAATGCGTTGTGTTGCTGCTTATGAAAATTGTAGAGGAAATGGTTACGAAAACAAAAGTCCAAAAGCCAATGTTGAGGAAATTAACGAAAACAATAAATATCCAAAATATTTTCGATAATTGTGATGATTATTAGCTACTTTTATATGCAAGATTTGATATTTGAGAGCGTTTCTTCTCTCAATGAAAATTAGTACCTTTTAAAGTAAAAGTAATCAAATCACATCTGCTGTATATGCTTTCATTCATATTCTATTACGTTTACAAGCCTCAATCTTTTATCCTTCTTCTTTATTCTTATTTTTTTTTCAAATATTTTTGTTTTAATTTGTAACATGAGTTTTAAAAATGACAGAGCTTGTGCTACTAAATATCTTAATATATTGCACTTAGGTGAGTTTGAGAAAACTTTTATGACTGCTTAAAAAAGCGTGTATATCATATTCAATGACGTCAATAAAATATCAATGATGTCATCAAACAATCCTTTTTATTTTATTTTTTTGCTCCATAATTTATTCATAAATTATTTTCCTTGTACCATAATTTGAAGTCAAAAGCATAAATACATCAGGGTTCATGGACATTGCAAGTTTGTTCGTTTAATACTTACCAGGAAAAACTTTTGGAAAAACCCTCTAATGCGCTTTAGTCTTCTACTTTTTTCCCCGTAAATTCAAGACGGAGGATTAGTATCATCATAATCTACGTCAAATTACTCTTCAAATGATACCAAATTTAGATTTGAGACATTAAATTCTCAGTTCATTGTATTTTGGGCTAATTCTCCTGTACTATAGGTCGTAATTTTATTTTAAGATTATTAGCGTATCAGGTTTTTGTTAAGTACAGTTTATTAAAAATCAATGTGTTGTAAATAATTTTACCTTGTCTGTCATAATGGGTACCAAGACATTAGCTTTTTTTTTCCAACCCCATTCAGTTTCATCTACTTTTATATCCATTCACTGCAATGCCTGTAAGTGAACTCTGAAATAATGATATTTCATGGAATTCTGCTAGTGGTAGTCGCTCAGGTTGTATGCCTTTAAAAATGGTGCAACCATCTGCATCTGCACTTTTTTACTTTTTTCGATAAGAAATGTTGATGCTATTCATTACAAAGACTTTGTTGCAGCTGTCATTAAGTTCTGTCTTTACTATATTTATAAGCTCTACGTCTAAAATAACAGAGATAATAGATTTTTCTTTTTTAGCACTTAATGGTTGTGACGTTTTTGCGGTCTGTTTACAGGAAGCACTGAGTATTTAGAGTATTTATATCTTGTCTTAATAGTAGTGTCATATACCTCCTTTTGCAGTAGATTAAACGACAACATGTCAACAATCTTGAAAAGTAAAAGTCTGCATTGAATAATGCACTTTGACACAATGTAACTTTTTGCCACTCCATTTTTAGGCTATAGGTTCTTAATCTGCTTGAGATTTATAAAAGTTTGCGTACATGTAACAAAATTTATAAAAGGGGTTAAAGCCCAAGGAAAACAGTCTCAAAAAGTTTAGATGAAAGTTTACATTTTATGGATTTGATTTTATCATAGATGGATTTGATGGAGAAACTGCGTGGAAGTATCAAAGATAATTGTTTCGAAAATTTTGTGCAACAGTTCATGTTGGATATGTACCCTGACAAATTCTATCCCAAATGGGTAATTGATGCACTGCACGCTGTAAATATTGAACTGGTATCTTGATGGAATATGAATGCTGGTGATATCCGCAGATATCCTGACTGAACAAATGACATTAACGCTGAAGGACTACGTGTCTATTACTATTAAACAATACTCAACGTTCGTTGCTTCTATTCCACGATATTTTAACGTATGCGAAATAACCCGCATAGTAAGGATTGCATGTACGTTCATTGATTGTCTAATGAATTGCATTATCAGTATATTTTTATTTCGGTGTATTGAAGCAGCTATCGAAACTGTATCTGGGCATTTCTCATTGCGAAATGTTCCAAGCATTAAAATTATTTTGTTGTGGGTGCAAAGAGAAACGATTAAAATTTGACAGCGCTAAGGTTAGTTTGTTTCCAAAATTAGTTAGATTATTTTTCCGATTTATTTTGCATTTAAATATTCTACTGTATTTTACTGAAATAATTCAAATATTCATGTATGAAATATATCAAATATCACACTCAATATAAATCACTTTTTAATTTTTCCTACATTCTTCAAGACTTATCACTAACGAGAAAAGACCTGCAAATAATTATAAATTAGTAATGAAATAATTAAAATCATTTGTTTTGTGACAATTAGTACATTAAAAGGTTGACTCGTTTTGGGGGACAACATCCCGGAGTCAGTTGGTATGTCATTTATTAATGACATACCTTAGACACATTCAGCTGCTATATTTGACTTAATATTAATTGTGTTATTTATATAAATCAGAAATAACTAAAACAACTTTTTTAACCCAGGTCTCCCAAATAGCAAAATAGGGCATCGAATCTAAACAGGTTAAATTGATTCTTTCTGCCAAAATTTTTAAAATGATGTCTTCATGACTTATAATACCAAGTCGGTCATTTCAAACTTCACCCTTACAATTATCGAATCTCAAGTTATAAAAGATTAAGCATTTGTTTCGCAACCAAAGTTAAATTTCTTACTCAAAGAAATTTGATGTTTTTATTGATATTTTTCCGACTATTTTCGAGTTACAGCTTACTGAAAGTTTGATCAAAGATAAATATTTGGCCTGTAACCATTGCAAATGTTACTTTAAAATATTCTCTCACGAAGATCGTTTTTTATTCACAAATTTTGAGTAAGGCGAGGTTATAACTCAAAAAAAAAAAAAACATTGAATTTTCGAGATTTTGATGTTTTTTTAAGCAAAAGTAAATAGTTTTTTTAGTACGAGTGCATGTCCTTAAACTTGTCGCATCTCTTCCAATAGAGAGCTAAGAGTAATGAAATAAAAGCAATACTCACACTCTACTTTTTCAAAAATGTTAACTCAGATTTGATTTTCATACTTTCATAAATTATCATGTTAAAGTATTTAACTTTGGTAGAATTTTATGTTTTAATGCCCATGTGACATTAAATGTAACATTTATGCCAATTTTTTTATTCATACTTTTCAAATTTATCATTTGTCGTCAAAAGATGATATAGGTATCTTGCTTTTTTGTGTGGTATGCAATACTTGTCATCAACTTTGTGATTTAACCATTCGCGTTTGCATATATGATAATCTCACAGAAACTCCTCTAATCGTTCGCATCCTAGCTCGTTTTCAAAATTTTCTTAAGAACATTATGTTTTTTGAAATTTGCAAAAGTTATATCTATATGTTTCATATTATGTCATGAAATGGATTTAGGATAAAAATCACAAATCAGCGTCTGTAAAAAGAAGCATTATTTGATTTCCTGGATATAATGTGTTTATATCCTCATAATTCATAGTATACATAAACACTTTAAAATGTTCAACGTTGTGAATACAATTTTAATTTTTGTAATTTTCAGTCCTAATGAGGGCAGAAATGTTAGAATATTGAATTCCGTTTTTGGTTAGAAGCAAAAACTAATTTTTTTGGAAACTTTGGTATATTTAAAAATATTCGAGCATAATTCCAATTTATTTTTTCAGAATTTGTGTTTTACAGAATAAAAATACGTCATAAATCACAAAACTGTCTTTAATTTACATCCCACAATCTCTCTGCTGACAAAATTTCGTCAGAATAGAGTGTGTTTTGTGTCAACGGAATAAAAGAGGTTTTGATAATAATACCGGCTGAGAGTTAATTACACAGACCAGAATCAAAATACATATTGTTATAGATCGATTTCGAAGGTAGGAAAATAAAATCATTTTTTAAAATGAATAGTCTAGCTTTAATAAATATTCAGTAAAATTTTCAAGATGGTTTACACCAAAATACAGATATGCCTGGTCAGTACAATACAGACCAACCCATCTTTGATGCATTCCATAAATAACAAACATTATTTCAAAACTTCTATTACCGAATTTCTGTTGATGCAAAGTGATTAATTGCACATTCCCTTATTAACAGATATATTAAAAAAAATTTATTATTGTTTAGTTACTTTGGAGACCGAATTTGGTCACGGGGAGGTCATGCCCAGATAAGATGTGTATATTTTTTTTAATTTTTTTTGTGTATATGCTAATAATTATGGAAGTCATTTGTAGAAAATTTATAAAGTCAACTTTTATTGATGTTGATACGTTAGGCAAGTAATCATCGGTGTTTCCATCCTGTTTCGATACAACATGAAATAACGATTGTAACGTAATGGAGAATGGTTGTATATTCTTTGTTTAAAAAGTAACCAGCTCTTGATAGTAAACAAGACCACAATGGAAATATTGTTGTGGCAGACAGTTTTGGTACCTATCCTTGCTTTTTTATCTTATTTTTATTCTTGCTATTTTTTGTTTTGTCTTATCTTGTAATTTTCTTAGCTTATGCATATTTGTTTGTGGCAGAATAAATGCTTACATACTTATGCGTCATTAGATTCATGGGGAAAACTACTGGATCGACCACATCAAAGAGTTGAATATAACTGTGTCAGAGTTTATCAGTAGAGTATATTTCTAATATCACCCCTACCGGGAATCCATAAATGTCGGACAGTCTTTAGTTATTTAAAAAAGTAGGTCGGCTACCATCCTTCGAGCGAAACAAACAAATCAGGGAAACGTTGACACGAGATCTAATTATGCAAAGGAGAAAACAAATCCAATGATGATACTAGAAATAAATATATGAAAATTACACATTTTTTCGTGACTGTTTGAACATGTCAGATGGTAGCGTTTTAAATATGAACATGTTAAATGAAATTTAGGCACTTATTCTCATAGAAAATGGATGAATAGCGAAAACATGGCACCACCCTATAAAAAATATTTAAATAACATAGTGACTAAGGAGGCCCGACCATGGTTGGGACCGACGGGCCAGAAATTTTTTTGAAATTTAAGACCTTCAGTTTGGCTAAAACGCTATCCAAATTCCTGAATTTTGTAATATTAAAGACGAGAAAAAATTGTTTGAAATCAACATTGAAGTTGTCATTTTTGTAAAGCACTTCAGAGAAACAAACCTCGACAGAATATAACTCTTTCGACACAGTGTAAAGCAGTAGAGAATTGCTAGGAAGAACAAGCAAATGAAATTAATTTCTAGAATATGTGGAAGATCTCTAAAAGAATTCGAGAGAAAATTTTAAATAGAAATTTGATGGTTTATGAACCACCAACACTATTGTGGACATTCTTGAAATGAATTGGTTAACATAATACTGAAGATAATAGATCTACAAAATTAGAAAATTTGATATCTTTCTCTATTAAAACAATTGGTTAGTCAATTTGCAAAAACCACAAGGCAGAGTAGCTACCAACAAGTCGAAACAACTGGTTAGTTAATTTGCAAAAGTCACAAGGCAGGGTAGCTACCAACAAGTCGAAACAACTGGTAAGTCACTTTTTGAAAACCACAAGGCAGAGTAGCTAGCAACACGTCGAAACAACTGGTTATTCAATTTGTAAAAACCACAAGGCAGAGTAGCCGTCAACAAGTCGAAACAACTGGTTAGTCAATTTGTAAAAACCACAAGGCAGAGTAGCTACCAACAAATTGAAACAACCGATTAGTCAATTTGTAAAAACCACAAGGCAGAATAGCTACCAACAAGTCGAAAAAACTGGTGAGTCAATTTGTAAAAACCACAAGGCAGAGTAGCTACCAACCAGTTGAAACCACAAAAACCTATAATACCATTGAAACTCTTTTAAATCAGCCTATACTTACATAACTTTATATTTTGGCAAGATTAACTGGAAATATCTTTTCACTCTCAATACCTACCTACAGTATTGCTGTACATGTCACATGAGACGACTGGAAAATTGCTTTTTGATTGAATAGAGTTGGTTTCCCCCAAGGGTTTGTTGTTAGGAAGGGCATCCGGGAGTAACGTCAACTTGGTCCAATACCAATTACATACAGAGCCTGTATTTGGCACCTAATATTAGGGTTTTGCTGAATTGATCTGTTGCCTTTCACATTGCCACAGGTTTCTGGTAATCTTTTTTACATAGTGGCGCCTATGACTTAATTATGCTTCTGATATGTTGCTTGCTCTGTGAAGAGAGTATTGCTATGTTGGGAGTGAAATATGTCTCTGGTTATGATTTACTTTTTTGTGTGGTGTTGACCTTTTCTCCGTATCTATGCGTGTGCCTAAAGCCTGTGTATATGTGGTAGTATTCAAAACAGGTTCAATTAGGTAATTGAACGACGTAAAACTGCAAACAACACAACACAATATTATGTTTGACAGTATCGAAAGCTTTCTGAGGATCTACGAAAACAACAGGCAAAAGACTTTTCATCAAGAGCTTTTCTTACGGCTTCAGTAATGTGAATAAGAGTGTGTGTAGTAGTTTTTGTTTCTAAAACCAAATTGATATTTGTATAAGCGTTTAAATTTATTTAGAAAGCAATAGACCCTAGTTTGCATGAGCTTTTCAAATATTTTACTTATGTTTAATAATAAAGATATTGCACGACAGTTTGAGCGATCTAGCTTGGACCCTTTTTTGCAGACTGGAATGGCTTTGGCAATTTTAAAGAGATTAGGGAATTCACCGTATTTGAAAGAATTGTTTATAATTAGACAAAGAAGTATTGTGTTGCATCTTGCGCTACTTTCAATAATAATGCTGGAAGACTATTTGGTCTTCCACTTTTTCCATGTTCCACAGATTTAATGTAATTAGATACATCTTCATCCAGGATGACAAGCTGTATAAAAAATGATTTATTCTGATTTATGAGGAAATCATGGCCTTGATGTTTATTATTTCTTTGATATCTTTCCAGATATTCTTAAGATTATTTAGGTTATCGCTAAAAAAAGAGGCATAGTGATTTTTCTTACTTATTTTCATAAAATTTGCAGCGGAATTTCTGTAGTTTAAGTTTCAAGAAGAGCTCGTTCTTTGCGATAGCATTTTTAAATTTCAGATTATTTTTTGTAGAAATAGAGGTTAAACACCCTTTTGTTATCCATGGTTTGTCAAAATATTTCCTTTGTCTCTTGTTGAACAACTTGAAAGGTGCATGTTTATCAAGAATACTTTCAAAAAGAGATAAAAAGGTCTTCATAGAATCATACACACCACTAGAACTACTAATATTACTTAAATCTTGTATAAATTCATTTTTTAAAATAACGCCTCGATACTAGGGTGTATAAAAAATTGAGCAAAGTGGAAATGGTGAGATTCCCAGAAATTTTATACGAAGAGTGAAAATTTAGTAGAATATTGTCTATGAGTGTGAAGTAATACGAATAGCTTGAAAAATATAAGGAAACATTGAATTGGTACTTACAGACTCGAGAAAATCGGAAAAACCTGAAGATTCCCCATGTTGAAGCAAATTGATGTTAAAGTTTCCCATTATTAGTATGTTTTTCTTTTCTAAGCTAAGTTTTTTGAGTAGCGCTGCAAGATAATCATCACTAAAATTTTCACTTAGCTGACGATATACACAACCTACAATAAGGTTAGTTCCAGAAAGATTCATGATTTCTACGAAGATCGATTCTGACTCCTTAGGTTTATTGATATTTAGATCTGCACGTAGCTTATAGTTAAGTTGAGAGTTATTATAAAGCAGTGCGCCATCTTTTTTAGCCCCGGTTAGAGCATTTTTATGAGAAAGGTTTTGTAGGTTTATATTTGTAATATTACTGTTACAGTAATATTACGATACAGACTTGGTTGAGTTACGCCAATAACTGCAGGTGTTACTAGAAATGAGTTGCATAGAACTCTAAGTTCATCAATATAAGGCAAAGATACAATGTTTAGATGACATGAAACCTATGGATTTGGGCTTTTTGAATTTGCTTACATCGTAATATTTGCAATCAATGGCTGAATTAGAAATATCATTCAGGTTTTTGAAAAAAGATTTAAAACTACAGTTGCAACTGAATTTAAATGTATCAATCAAAAGCAATTTTAGATCAGATGATGTGAGCTTTAGTTGAAGATCTGTGAGGTTGGAAAAAGGTATACAGCAGGATGAACTGTACCACGATTCATTGCATGACTTTATAGTTTCATATGCAAGTTTGTTAATTTTAATGTATTTTAAATTAAATGGACCCATTGGCCACAGGAATCAATCTGAATTTTGTGACGCTTGACAATTTTTTTGCAGACATATGTTATATTAAATACTATTTGTAAAGAAGAAGAATAAAATCTGACATTTTCGCAGTCACTACACACGGGATTTTTAATCCATCTTGAACCAAAGTAGACCTTCTGTAACTCCGCATTTAACTTTACGTGTATTCGCCCTCCAAAATCTGAAAGAAACTTGGTACCACGTGATGCCTCCATAAACAAATGCCCTACAGTGGTCTTTGAAGCGATGGTACTAGTCTTTATGGTAAAAACATCAAAAGGATTGAAAACAAAAAATATGACATGATTTTTTTCTTGTAAAAAACGATATTATTTAATATATTTTAATTAATATATAATTCAGCCGTAAAATACAAAAAGAGATAAAATAAGATGTAAATAAAATGATAAGATTCTAACTCGTAAATTAAATATTAACTAATAATATTTAAATTATATCTTTTGAACTCTTTCCAAAAATCCCACAGCAACGGCCTTTGTAACCACTTTAAAAAAAATAATCTAAAATCACTGGAAATTTACTCAAACTTGGTAAAGGACTGGAAACTAGGTTTCATAAGAGTCTTATACAAATTATATTTCAATTTTAGTAAAATTGACAAAAGCAGTCCCAAAGTTTAAAAATTAACGAAAAGAGGAAACTTATAGAGCCTAAAAAATAAAAAAAATTTGACGTCGCCACTGAAAAAGCCGTCATAACATAAAAAAGCTGCTACCTCCTCATCTGCATTACATGTCCATACTTCATTTTTAAGTTATGCGTGATTATTTTATGGTTAAGCACTTTTATTTGACCAATTTTTACATAAGATTGTAGATGCCTTATTTTATTTCTCTAAACGGTTTTTTCTGAGAATGAATATTTTGAGAACATTCATAATAGATTAGAATGTTCTAAAATTTTCAGCGAATTTTAAACTCATTGGGAAAGCTGAGTTTTAAGCAGAGTTCATTTTTGATTAACAATTTTGCCCTTCATTGATTTTGACCTTTGTCCCTAGTTCAGACATTCTAAATGATTGAATCAATATATTTACCTTTAACATGCTTAGTTTTTGATCTAGTGCTTTTCGGGAGCTTCAACCTTTAATCGAAAAATCCGGCATGTAATGGTGTTTTAATCGAAAAGGGACATTTATAAAATATTTTGAAAATATACTTTTAACTTGAGTAAAAAATTAAATAGTTTTATTAAAGAAAATTGATTTTATTTGAAGGGGCGCTTATAAAATTTCATTTGAAGCAATTTTCGAGTAAATACGGTATAAATGGGTGCTTCAGAAGGTGTTTCCCGCACAAATACAGTATAAATGGATACTTCAGAGGGTGTTTCCCGCACAAATACAGTATAAATGGATACTTCAGAGGGTATTTCCCGTACAAATACTGTATATATGGAAATTGTGGTCAACAGTTTGTAGCCATGCATATCTGATTTTCCTATTTTAATCTGTTTTCTTTCTATGTTTGGTTAGAACAGAAGTTTACTAGAAGATGTATCTTAATATCATAAGGTGATACATTTTTGAAAAGCAAGAATTTCCGTGGGATTTCTTAGCAAAAAGATTTTTTTGTAAATACATGGATTTAAGCTAAACAAAAAATTCCTCGTCGAATGAAAAACATTTAAGTACCCTTTTATTAAATCTCTTTAAGGTTGAATACTATAAATTTGGTTCTATTTCCATACTATGTTACATCGGATACACAGAGCTAAATTTACAGACTTACAGCCATATTAGACCACGGTTAGATTGAATTCAGGACCATATTTCGCAAATATAATATTTGCAATCACAATATGTTAAAAATATCGTATAATTTAGGGTTATTACAAGGAAAGTCACAATATTGAAAAGTTAAGGTAAAAAGTAGTGGAAGTCTCGACCCCTTTTAAAATTTAACCTAGTACTTAATTTTACCCTAAGCCTTTCCCCTTTCCCCTTTCTTAAAACTTATTTATAAATAGAAATTCCACGTAATTCTTTCTCGTTGGAAACGTAAGTATTGTAGCACTACCTAAAATTGTAACACTACTTGCAATTAAATTAAAATTAATAATGTCCATTTCTATTCCGTCCCAAAATTTTATGCCATCCTTAAAGACGGCAAATTATTCTGACGAATACCTTAACGCATTATTGCTTGCTGGTTAACCATTTATAACTGCAAAGCACCAATCGATAACACGAAAAACACCTGTTGATAAAGGAGTGTGTGCCAATCAATATCCCAATTCTTTCTTTTGCTTTTTGTAAGCATTCAATCTAACAATAGCATACTCCTATAAAGCGAGGTGCAGAATAAAAAACGGTGTAAAATAAATGAGTGACCTATTTAGAAAAAGTGCAATTTCAACAAATTCCAGAATATCTTAATGAATCAGCAAAATTAAACTCATTGCATGCAAAATATAGAAATTGTTCAAGAAAAAACGAAACAAAAAGAGTATTTATATTTACTATAAATTCCAGAAAAAAAGTTTCTATTTTAAAGTCAGAAACTTTTGTGGCTTTCTTGGAATGGGATCTGTTACATGTTACAAAATTCAAAATTATATTGGATGGATATTTTCATAAATCAACAAGTGATAAAATTTGTTTCAAATGTATTTAGTAACAATAAACCCTATGAAAAATTCCATCCAACATGATTGAAAAATACATTCATCGTGAAACCACTGTTCACAAAGTGGGCACCAAATCCAGGAAAACCCAGTTTCACCACAGAGACAACTGACATAAGTTTCATTCACACTAAACTCATCTTTTAAATCAAAATGACCGCAAGGATCAGTCAAGTCAGCACAAAATGACCGCATGAATCAGTCAAGTCAGCACAAAATGACCGCAAGAATCAATCAAGTCAGCACAAAATGACCACAAGAATCAGTCAAGTCAGCACAAAATGACTGCAAGAATCAGTTAAGTCAGCACAAAATGACTGCAAGAATCAGTCAAGTCAGCACAAAATGTTCGCAAGAATCAGTCAAGTCAGCACAAAATGACTGCAAGAATCAGTCAAGTCAGCACAAAATGACCGCAAAAATCAGTCAAGTCAGCACAAAATGACTGCAAGAATCAGTCAAGTCAGCACAAAATGACCGCAAGAATCAGTCAAGCCAGCACAAAAAAACTTGATGATCAGCAAAGACAAATTAAAATTATTTCTCAAACAGAAAACTTCAAGCATAAATTGGAATGATCTTTTTCAAGTGTGCAAAAGCATTTAAACCCAAACCCATGTTCTGAAATTCAAAAAAGAGAAACTAGATCAGAGAAAAAAAAAAAAAAAAAAAACTTACCAAGTAGCCAAATTCGATTTTAGATAATCTTGCTTGTATGATAGACCACAGAAACCAAAACATGTGTGAGGCCAGAGCAAACCTTAATAAACAGAATAACATTAGAATTAAAATCAACTATTTAAAATATTTAAAAAAATATTTAGGTTGCAAAATTTGAGTGGCAGGGGGGAAATTTGTTGGCTACTCTGGTTTTCCTAAAAAACTAAATATTTCTAAAAAATCCCCTTGAAAGGTTCCATTGTAAGGCTACAGAAGATGGTTTTTTAATGGTTACTTTACTTTAATAAAAATACCCTTGAAAGATACCATTGCAAAGCTACATAAGATGGTTTTAAAGTTTACTTTAATATAAATAATAACCTTAAAAGATTCATATGTAAGGCAACAGGAGATTTTGTTAATGTTTACTTTATTTTAATAAAAAAATAACCTTAAAAGATTCTTGAACTGAAAGTTACACAAGAATTTTCACTACGTTTCCATAACAATAAAAGATACCTTGTATAGAAACTCAACTTTACACAAATTTAAAAAAATTGTATTTTACTTAAAAAAAAAATCCATAACAGTGACTAAGAGCATTTTTGCTATGTGCTACTCTACTTTTATTGGTTAAAAACTTTCAAACATTCATGAATCAATCTGAAAAAATCGACATGGAATTTTACTAAATTGTTGATAGGCAACGAAAATTTCTTTTTGGAAAAGCCTAAAAAAATATCCTTTTTGGAAAAGGTGAGAAATATTATCATTTTATGACTTACAACCATGCTGAAAAGTGTTAGAAAAAATAATCTTTCAAGTAATTCTAATGGGAGAATTTTAAATTACCTACCTAAAAAGCTTATATTGCTATGTTATATAACTTTCTATTTGTAACTTCCTATTTGTATGCAAACAAAGTTCCATCAACAAAGTAACACTTGCCTATTAGCTTCATGCAGCAGCTCCTCTACTGTACACATTTTTATATTTCGATTATATCTTGTGTCATCGAAATCATCACAAAGAGTCCTTTCAACAGCTTCTTCAGTTATTTTTAAATATTGCTTTGCGAACAATACCTTTAAAAAAATAATACACATAAATACTATACTCCTTGTTTTTACGACATAAATGACAGCTAATCCTAAACTTTTTAAATCAAGTAGGGTCGATAGACTCCATCTATGGTCCTCTAAAAAAATAAATAATAATGAATGGATTTTGATTTACTTTATATTTGAGATAGGATGTCCTCCAACTGCTTGACCCAACATTTAAAAAAAGGAGAAAAATATGAACGAACTTTAAGAGAATTTTCAGTGTCAAAAAACAAGTTTTTCACAGATTGCTATTTGAGTTGGGAGATTTTTTCTAACTTCATCCTTTAATTTAATTTCTTTAATTTTGCACCAAATTAAAAAAAAGTTTGAGAAAAAATCAAAATTGTTGTTTTCAGACCTAAAATTATTTAGCCCGATCACAAAAAAATGAGAAACCATGGCAGGTGGTAATTTGAGTCAAAAGATTGTGCCCTCTATGGTTCTCTAGCTGCTTCCTGCAATGATGATAAGAAAAAGAATTGATGTTGATAAAACATAAATTTTGGTAAAAATAAAAAAAAAACTCACAATATACAGGCTTTGCATCAAAAAAAAGACTTTTCTAAATGTGCCTAATTATGTCATAAAATTGTGCCCTCTATGGTTATCTAAGAAATCCGTTTAAAAAAAAAAAAAAAAAAAAAAAAAACTGAACAAGTCTAATTTTACGCAAAATTTTGCACGGGTTTAATTTGTAAATTATGGAAATAAAGCAAAGAAAAAAATATCCAAGTATTGTTTGAAAACCAATTTGTCAAATAGGGGATAATACCCACTAAAATCCACATTTTTGGTGTACCCAGGTTTTTTAGGAAGCAGGTTGTAATATAAATTACCTGTTTATCTTTGTCAGGATATGCATCATAAACTGCGTAACCCTTCTCAAATTTATCACTGTATTCATACATCCATTCACAAAAATGATTTCCTATATCAAACCCCCTAAAAAAAATATTTCCTATATCATAAAAAATAATTGTATACAATCACGATCTAACATCCTAAAGTAATATTGATTGCATGCAAAAGAGTACTTTCCTATAAAATTCCAGAAATGTAATTTTGGGACCTGTCCATATCCAAAACTATTTGGTCCAGCTATCACTTCAAACATGATGTTAGAGAAAAGTGATAAACAAAGGAACAAAGATATGTGTGACTCTTAGGACCCAAAAGCTTCAAATTTTGTCCAAATTTTGTCATTTGCGCATAATTAAGATCTAAAAATATTCATTTGCACATAATTAAGATCTAAAAATAATCATTTGCACATAACTAAGATCTAAAAATAATCATTTGCACATAATTAAGATCTAAAAGTAATCATTTGCGCATAATTAAGAACTAAAAATAATCATTTACACATAATTAAGATCTAAAAATAACTATTTGCACATAATTAAGATCTAAAAATAACCATTTACATCATTAAGATGTAAGAATAATCATATGCACATAATTAAGATCTAAAAGTAATCATTTGCACATAATTAAGAACTAAAAATAATCATTTGCACATAATTAAGAACTAAAAATAATCATTTACACATAATTAAGATCTAAAAATAATCACTTGTACATAATACGGATCTAAAAATAACCATTTGCACATAATTAAGAGCTATGGGTTTGAACCCACCTCGGAACCAATAATTTTCTATTAATTAACTATTTGTTGACCTCACGTTAAAAATACAAATACATTGGAAATACCTTGAAAATACATATCAACTTGATAAATCTTTGATTCAAATTTGATTGGCTGTCACGTTATAAATATAAAAATTCTTAGAGGCCTGGATCTAGTCATATACGAAATTTTTTTAAAAATTTTTATCACAGACAGTAGCAACCAAGATTACTAATATTATGATCAAATATCATAGGGAATGTAACAACAATAGTTACAAAAACATATGATAACTTGCCATACCAAGTTATATATCTAGAAAACCAACAAAGTTTTCTTAACAAATTAAAACATGTTAATCAGGTAAGCTTTCAATCATTTTTGGGAAATCACAGTTTTTACTTTTTCACTTAGATTTAGATATAATAAGAAGCACACATAATCAAAATAATATGGAGCATGCATAACCAAAGTGCTATTGATATCCAGTGGTTGTTTTGTCTGGAACAGAATCTAGAGATTTAAAATTAGAACGTTGTTTAATTTGCACGCCTTAGTTTGAAATGCATAATGGTGCGGTTTCCTCAACTTTCTATTTACTTATAAAAACAATTCATTTCATTAATAATGAGTTTGTTGTCAACATGAAAGACTAGCAAAATATTGGTTTGAGTAATACTGGAATAAGTTGTCCTTTATTGCGTCAACTTCCTCATTTTGAAATAAAAGAAAATAATTTTCTGCATACAAAATAAATCATATAAAGCTTGAGTGTCATTTACATATCAAAGAAAAAGTAATGGCCTTACGAAGAGCACTGCGGCATCCCACAGTTCAAAATTCCAGGATCAGGGAGCGTTTGGTTTACATTCGCAATCTATTACAATCTATTATAATCATACTGGAAAACAATACAAAAATATACTCAGCTTGAAAATTTGACAAACACGGTAATAGTTTAAAATTTAACATTTGCATAACCCTTTTAATCAGAAATTTAATAACAATAATTAATAATTTGTTCATGAATAACTGTTATTATTCTTTAAATTTTTAGGTAATAAATATTAGCCAATAGCTTTTTTGAGTCAGTTTTACAGCAAATCTAGGCCATTTTTGAACACGGTCACTGAGTTTGGGTGGAAATCCAAACTAGAGTTTTACTGCTAGGATTTTTTTAAAAAATCGCCTGAGAAAGAATCCTTATGTAAAGCTAACAACTCATGTAATACTACATTATAAACAAATTCATAAAATATTTTACAAAAGCAAGTGGAAATAATCATATTAAGGAAAAAACGATTATTTAAAAAGCTTGGGAAAAAATATAGAAGTTCTACTATACAGATAAAATTATTTAAAAATGAAAGATGTTATTGACAGAATTGACAACAATTAATTTTTTTGGCTTTCAAAACTGAAAAAAACAGACATGAAACAATACCATAAAAATCTTTTTTGGATAGAGCATAAAATCGTATTTAGTAATATCAATCTTTAAAAAAATTTATTCAGGAAAATAAAAAAAATCATTGTAAAATAGACATAAAATAAACATAGTTGTTATTTATGAAAAAAAAACTTTGACAAAAAATAGAGAATCTCAATAGCCTTGTTCTCTTTCAGGAGCTTTTTCTTTTAAGATGGAAACATTTTCCTCTAAGATGGAAACATTTTCCTCCTAAGATGGAAACATTTTCCTCTTAGATGGAAACATTTTCCTCTAAGATGGAAACATTTTCCTCCAAGATTGAAACATTTTCCTCTTAGATGGAAACATTTTCCTCTTAAGATGGAAACATTTTCCTCTTAAGATGGAAACATTTTCCTCTTAAGATGGAAACATTTTCCTCTTAAGGTGGAAACATTTTCCTCTTAAGGTGGAAACATTTTCCTCTTAAGGTGGAAACATTTTCATCTTAAGATGGAAACATTTTCCTCTTATAGATGGAAAGATTTTCATTCCTTT
>JAUZNK010010816.1:0-23808 GCA_035046665.1 Euphysa ruthae
ATTTAAACAAAATCGTATACATTTATTTTGTGCATATTTCAAACGGGTTTTAAGTGATTCGTTGAGGCCTAAATACTAGGCAGAACATGCATAGTCAAAATGAGGTTGAATCAGAGTATTGCATAGGGCACGCTTTAAGGCTGGTTTTTTCTTCTCCAAAATCAAGGGATATAGATTTATAACATCGTAAGAAACTTGTATTTCATCTTTTGAAATATCCCATGATCTGGCTTTGTTTACAAACAAAGTTGAGTTTTTTAATCTAGTCGAATTTTCACTTAAAATTGGCTGGAATATTTTACTAGATATTGTGATATTCCTTAGTTAAGGGTTCCAATTGTCGAAACTACTGTCCTCATTTGATAAGATTTTTCGGGCTTGTGGGCTTTAATTTATATGCGTGGGAAGCAGAGGGGGGGGGGGGGGTTGCGTCACTTGGGTATAAGTTTTCATATTCTAGTTTTGTAAATCTTCTTGTTTAATTTTGATGAAGAGGTTCGTATTTTAATACAAACGAACGTATTTTAAACGTATTTTAATAAAAACGAGCGTATTTTAAACGTATTTTAATACAAATGAACGTATTTTAAACGTATTTTAATACAAACGAACGTGTTTTAAACGTATTTTAATACAAACGAACATGTTTTAAACGTACCTTATTGAATAAAGAATACGTTAAAAATAGCCAACAGTGTTAGCAACATCTTTCTTTCTCTCTTTTTTTTTTTTTTTTCTATTAATTTCTTTATTACTGCAGATCGTATAGTTTCATATTTAAATATTCAAATTACGTGGTATTTAAGTTATTATAATATGTGTGAGTTAGTATGTGCTTAAAGTTAATGTGTGCTAAAGTTCGATGAGCTTTATCGATTGGCTTAAAAGTTCACAAAATATACGATAGCTTAAGTTATTATTAAAATTTATCCGTCCATCAAAGAAAAATTACTGAAAGATGAAATAAAATTTGCAAAAATACATGCACAAATTACTGATAAACAAGAAAATATAAACATGCATGCGAGAAAATCCTTATTATTCAACAAAGTTGATTCTTGGCTCAAATCAAATAGTGGCTTGTTCGATGTAACAATGAGCGCCTATGACGGTGCTGAGGTATTAGAATTTATTGGAACATCTTAACTTTTTAAACTATCGCCAAAAAACCATAAAAACAGCATTGGTTTATACAGAGATGCTGGATTAACGGTTTTCAAAAGTAAAAGTGGACTGCAGATAAAAAAGATCAAAAAAGATATTTTAAAAATTTTCAATGAATGTGGCTTAGAAATTGTAATCCAGGGCAACATCGCGAACTACCAAGATTGCACATTTAATTTAGAAAAAAGCACGTACCGTAAACCAAATGGCGAAATATGTTTTATTCACGCTGATTCAAACCACCCATCTTCTATCATTAAACATATCCCAATCGCTCTTGAAAAACGAATGTCACATCTTTTAACGATAAAATTTTCAAAATTTCAGCTCCTTACTGCGAGCAAATAATTCGGGATACAACGCAAAATTAATTTTCAAAAACACCCAACCTAATAGCAAAAGTAAACGAAAAAAAAAATGTTACATGGTCTAACCCACCTTACAGCAAGAACGGCCAAATCAAAATTGCGTAGCAATTCTTATTTTTAATTGATAAACATTTCCCACCTAACTACAGTTCCATAAACTTTTTAACCAAAACAATGTTAAAATTAATTACAGTTGCACTCTGAATATCAAAGCTACACTATTATTAAAATAACTCAAATACCACGTGTGGAATGAATATAAAGATCTGCAATTACATTAATAGAGACGCCCTTTGCAGCAACAATGTCTTTTCAAAATGTATAACATACCAAGCTAACATGATATATAATATAGAATATAATAAAAGCATCAATATATGGTCGTTAAACTCAAATCTTCTTATTTTATTATGTAATATCTCGAAGGACTTTTTATACCTCCGTTATCAAGCTACAATTGAAAATGACGTTTAAAAAGTTGAAGGTCTTCACAGAACTCACTGTAACGTTTTTTTGTTCTGACGCAAGTAAGAAAAAAAAAAGAATACCAAAAAGAAGTCTTCACGTAATCACCATCATCCGGAATAAGACCCCCATTATTTGGGGAACATTGATTCTTTTGTATTTTTAGAGCTTCGCGAACCTTAATTTGAAGGAATCATTTTCAATATTCTTGGTGTTATTTTTTTTCTAATCATTCCATTTTCATTTCATTCAATTCCTTGGCTCGATTTTGTATGTTGGGCTATTGCAGATTTATCCTATTTACCTTCAGGTTTGCTTTTGTGGTATTGCTGAATACGGGCTAAAGTTTGTAAATCTTTACGTGTGAAATTAATAGTAACTATTGCAGATCATTAACAAATAAATATAGGAAAGACTTACTTTGTCACACGAAGAACTTATCACGAAAAAGATATTTCAAAAATAAAGTATAAGAAAAGGAGTTGTACGATATTATTAAAATGGTAGTTAAACAAGAGGACATGCCAATAATTATAGACATTACAAATTAATCATATGAATACATACATGTTCAAACGATCTAGAAAGAAACTCAATGATAAATTCGAAGTATTAATCGAGGAAAAAAACAGCAAAAACCGTAAAACAACACGAACACAATATATAAAGGAGGTAAAATTTAATTTAGTTGAAAACAAAATTCCTGACCATCATAAAAAACTTCTCGATCTTGGCCCAAAATTTGTCCCAATTATTTAAAAAACTCCATATATGGACATATTAACAACAGCAGAAACAATTGCCCTATGACCGAAATATTCCAAAAGAAGCACTGAAGCCATTAAATTATGCCAATGTGTACTACGTGTCATAAAAATATAATCTCTTTATAAATCTGTTATATAATTTAGATAAACAAAAAAAAGAGCGTTAAAAAAAATTATGCCTGATGAT
Source organism: Euphysa ruthae (assembly GCA_035046665.1). Lineage (NCBI taxonomy): Eukaryota > Metazoa > Cnidaria > Hydrozoa > Anthoathecata > Corymorphidae > Euphysa > Euphysa ruthae. Next base: position 2,952 of record JAUZNK010010816.1, read on the forward strand.
AAGATTTGCATTTACCCATGTGATAAAGGAACCGGATTAGTTCGTATTAACAAAAATAATGCCATTCAAAAAGTTGAAGAACAAATAAGACAATAAAAATTATAAATTATGACCCTTAATTGCACTTAAAAAGAAAAATAAGCATACTGATAAAAAATGCAAGTTCATTCACCCCAGCGATGCAATTCCATCCGGACTGTATGGAGTCATCAAAGCTCACAAACCGGAAAAAAAACTACCTGATAGGAATTATCGTTAGTCTAATAGGCACACCTACATACAAACTTTCTAAACATTTAGTAGATCTTATCCAACATACCCTAAACCTGAACAATACAAAAATTCCAAACAATTTGTTGAATGCGCAAAATCGTGTATTGTAGAACCTAGTGAAGTTCAATTCTCCTTTGATGTTGGAAATCTATATCCTTCAATGCCTGTTAAGGAATCAAATATGACCGTAATAGAACAATTACGAAATAACTTACTTGAAAATTCCAGTCCAATTTGACTAGCATTAATGATCGTTATTAGAAGTGCAAAGTTTACCATTAAAATCATTTCAAAGATATATTGATGAAACACACTCAAGATTTCCCAATCGTACTGAATCTGTAAACTGTAAACTTACTTAGACATTCATTCTATTAAATTTGTTTGGGAACTTGGGTGGGGGTAGGGACATACTTGTTATTGAGGCTTAAAAATATTTTTGCAACTTTGGTGGATACGTCCTTAGTGATACGCCCTTATTTTACGGCGGTTTCAACCAGATAATGTTCCCTTTTTGATTATTGGTATTTTTTGGCCTAAAATGTCGGATTTATAGGACGGTTTTAAATTTTACCCAAAATTTTTAGTTTTTTTTTTCATAATATGCGGATGTTTCATCAAACATTGGTTATTCGATAGTATATGGAATTTGTTTGCTAATATTAGGTGGGTGGTTAGATTCAACGTGTATGAATTTAATTAAGTCATCGGCTATACAAAACGGAATGAATGATGAAGTGTTAAGATTAAAAGTGAGATCAAAAAAGTTAACCACCTTAAGACTACCCTCTATTGTGATTTCAAGGCCGTGAACTTTAAAAAAAAAATTCTTTGTTTTCTCGGACTGAGGACACTGTTAAACCATAGTCTTCATAAAACCCAAAATCGTTTTTGTTATATTTTAAACTTAGGTTTTGTAATAAAATTTGTAATAATGTCGGATTTATAGGACGGTTTTAAATTTTACCCAAAATTTTTAGTTTTTTTTTTCATAATATGCGGATGTTTCATCAAACATTGGTTATTCGATAGTATATGGAATTTGTTTGCTAATATTAGGTGGGTGGTTAGATTCAACGTGTATGAATTTAATTAAGTCATCGGCTATACAAAACGGAATGAATGATGAAGTGTTAAGATTAAAAGTGAGATCAAAAAAGTTAACCACCTTAAGACTACCCTCTATTGTGATTTCAAGGCCGTGAACTTTAAAAAAAAAATTCTTTGTTTTCTCGGACTGAGGACACTGTTAAACCATAGTCTTCATAAAACCCAAAATCGTTTTTGTTATATTTTAAACTTAGGTTTTGTAATAAAATAATTCCTAAAAATTCAAACACGTCCGCCCAGTCGTAGGCTCCGATAATGACATCAAAAAGATTTCCTTCACACTTTTACCTTGCTTGATCTTTGTTGAATATTAGCGAGTTTCTAGCGCGGTAGAATTTATCAATTTGATCTGTGCTGAATTCGATGTATAATTTTGCAAAGATTATTGCTTTAGTAAGCAGTTTCTCAAAATTTAAGGGTAGAAGTAATTGATGTCAGAAATAAGGAATTTATGTTTTGATTTTTATTTTTTATGTTTCTATGCATATCGATCACTTGGTTATTATTCTTAAATTGCTTCAAGTAATATTGGTTTTGCACGGCCGAATATTGCTTTCCCCAACCCGTCTTGTTCGTTTTTCGCTGAGTCTATAAGTCGCATATTTGTGTTAACATGGAAATTAGGTTTATGGCCGTCCAAAGTTATAAAACTGTTATTTGCACTATTGAAACAATATTCTTGATTATTTTTCTACTTTCGATACTTATTTTAAATTTCAGTGCTTGACTTCGAGTCATCGCGTAATCGCGTCATGCAGCATCTTGCTATAATTTTATTTATTGATTTTGTATAAATTGGACGTTTTATCTGCAAATGTTAATGTATTTGTTTCGTGCTTTATCATTTTTAAATCTTTTATTAGCCTGTACTAGAAACTGCACTTGGTTTTACGGAATAATAAATAAATAAATAAATATGTAAATAAATAAACAAACAAACAGACAAACCAATAAACAAACAAACAAATAATCAAACACATAAACAAACAAACAAACAACTATTGGTTAAAAAAGTTAATTGTTGTATACAGGACTTTAACGATTTCTTAAGGAAACCAGAAGATTTTCTATTATGTACTATTGGATTTGTAGGCCTCTATCCTAATATTCCACATGAAGAAGGTCAGAAAGTTATTAAAAAAAGCTTTAAATAAACGTGAGGACAAATCTGTCTGTCTGCACGGAGAGCTTCTTGGGGTCTCTCAAAAACAACCATTTCGAACATAATATTCGGGTGTTTGATCAACTAAGAGGTACAGCCATTGGGAATAAAATGGCGCCAAGTGATACGGCATTATTTAAGGCAGTCCCTTGAAAAAAAATTTTTGTAGCAGCACCTGAAAAGCCTTTTTTATGTTGGCGTTATATAGACGATATCTTTATAATTTGGCAACAAGATGAAAACTTCTTCAAGGATCTTTATCTCATATTCACCATTCCAAAAAATAAATTCTTTTTAGTCAAATTCTACGATCGTATTTGCTTTTGGCCAATACATTTTTATCGTAGATACAACGACTTGAAAGCATGGATGTTTCATAGGAGGTACAACAAAAACTGGTTAGAGATCAAATCCTTAAAGCCAGAATATTTACTATTTTTGACAGTCGGAAATATATATAAAACAAAAAGATGAAAGATATCTGCAGCTGATGCAATTCAGAACATCATCCTGGAGTTTTTAGGAAATAGTAGTGAGGAAGATGACTTAGAAGAATTATATAATGAAAATCAGCTTGAGCAACTTGATCAAGAAACCGAAAGTTTCTTTATTATTTCTTTATTTTTTCAAAAAAGGCTCATTCACAGGGCGGAATATTTCGTTTGAGCGGTTGTATACGGTTATATCTCTTTATCGCTTTGGTTGTTTGAAAAGCCGAAAATGAGCAAAGCAGCAGTGCTAATAAACTAGAAAAGGAATTCCTCCAGCAATCAGAGATGTAAAAGACCTAGAGCCATTTTCATCGGATATTTATTGACAACAAGAAGGCTCACTAAGTCTGTCGTTGTACGTAATGGAGACAGCAACAACGAAGAAGAATTTACTGCTTTTGTCAGCACTTTAACAACCACAACGAATGACAACCTCGATAAGTTAGCCACTATAAATATCATGACTTTACAAAAGGAATGACTGATATTATGGATCAGAGAATGGGTTCCTTTGAATATGCTTTTGATTTGGTCATAAAAACTACATTAAAACGAAAGGCGGTTATCTTGTTTGAAATCACTTTGTCAATCTTGCGGTAAACACACATGCATAGAAAATCAAACGTGTACTCAATGTCGATAACAGAATATTAATAAGTAAAGGAATACTGATTTATTTTAACTTTAGGTTAAGGCTATAGCAAACAAGTATATAAATTGTGTTTTATTGTGCTGCATGAAACATTTAGCGGTTAATATTGTGTTTGGGAAGTATTCATGCTATAAAATCTTATCTCTATCTTTTTGGTTTATATTTCATCTAAAAATCATACTGTCTCTGCAATAATAATAATTTCCCAAAATTTGGTATGCTGTGCATAATTTGAACTTTTTTCGCATGTAAATAGTTTGGTAGCCTTCAGTGTACATGCTTACTATGATATCTATAGTAATTCAATGGAACCGTCATAGCAATCTATTTATTAATGTACTGTCATAGCTGAAAATAATTTTTTTTTTGTTTTATGTTATTAGTTAATGGGGCAATTTTTAAATTTAGGTTTCTTGATGTCACTATGTTGCTTAGCAACAACAATATATTAAGTTGTGATTTTTAACTGATATTTTAATAATCGTTACTTATTCTAGCAGCCAATTATTTCAAGTTTTTTTATAAATATATATAAAAAATATATTATAAATAAATAAATAATATTCGTTATAGTTTTTTCGAGAATTTAGCGGTTGATATAGGTCTATTACTTATCGAGTCTTTACAAAATTTAAGAAGAGGCATTTTGATTTCGCCGTATACATCAATGATTCTATTGTTATTTAAGCCATCCACTAAGGCTATTCTTGTTGCAGTGATTTAAATGCCGTTTCAAACTCTTCAAAATCAAGTGCATATTCTTTAAGCCCTTAACAGTCAAATGATTTTTAGAAGTAAGTTCCTTATTTGGCGCCGGTTTTACTATGTCTGTTACTTATTTGACGCCGGTTTTACTATGTCTGTTACTTATTTGACGGCTGATTTTTATTAAATAAAGTAAGAAATTTTCAAAAACAAAAATTGAAGGGTTTGAAATATACTTACGAAAATTAAAAACAAAATCTTATAAAAGCAAGGTCAAAATACTTGTTTTAACAAAAAGAAGAGTCGCTTAGATTGTTAATTTTTGATCATTGTGATAAACACCGCTCATATTATGATTATAATCATAAAAAACCGCAAGCACGCCTTTAGCTCCCCCCCCCCAACCCTATTAACAGTGACTGACCCTTGAGATTTAAAAGTCCTCATCGTCAAAACATTTTACGCTTATCTTTCCATTTCGAAACCATTAGTTTTTTGTCGTGTCGTGTTTCTTTGTTTTTTCAGCTTTGCAGTTTAAACTTCTTTTGGAAAGCCTGTCCTGTATTTATAATAGATTTCAATTGTGTCTGTCTTTTTCTCAAGTAACAAAATGGAGAGCTCCATAGATAAATACAAGTTGTCATATATCAGCGTCAAGACAATTTTTTGTCGCAACATAGCGGATGTTCTTGTAAGTTATCAGTGATTTCTTTTTTTATATATATAATATATATATATATATATAATATATATAATATATTCTAAACATAACTACTTTTAAGCTAATAAGATAGAATTAATTACATTCCAAATCGAGAGCGTTTGTTTGGAGTATATTGTTTCCACGACAATCAACCTTTCCACAACAAAAAGATTCATCGAATTAAATATTTTGCTCTAGGATATATATTTAGCTTTAAAATGGGCATTGATTTAGTTATAGAACAGCTTAAGTTTTTCTGATTTTGAAAATCCTTCTGAGAACTTAGAATTATTACAAAAATGGAGAAATTAAGTGAAAGGGACAGTTCGAAATTATTCCAGCAATAACGGGGGTAGAAAACAACGTACTTGTTGTATAGTACATTTCATATGTAGGTTTCCATTTTCTTTTTTCTTTAAAAAGGTCTTTAAAAAGGCGTAGCTGTTGGTTTGTTCAACAATATACTTTATTGTATCGTTTAAATTGAAATATTGCCAAAGAAATATAGTTTTGAGTATGAAAGTAAATGCTTGCTGAATGAGTGGAGTTATTCTATTTTTCACTCATTCATTTACCATGCCTTCAAGTTGTTGTTCAGCACCAAGTTCATCTTCAGATAGTTCCTCACTGGAATCAATAACAAAATTTATCACACCATTGGCAAATAATATTCTTTTAGATGGTGACGTAGACATGGATTCTTCAGAAGCAAACCCAGTTTTGAAAATATTGTTTTTAATAAGTATTTAATGCATCATTATTGTTAAAAAAAAATTAAAATTTTTGTTAAAAAGAAAAACAAAACGATTAAGAATATTATTTGTCTCATAAAAAATCATTTCTCATAAAGATTTCAAAATCGAGGAGCTTTATTTTTTTGCTTCAAAAAGAAATTTTTAAGTGCAAATTTTTTCTTTGATAAATACTGGGGATAAATCGTTACACTGATGCAAAATATAAATATGAATTTAGATTAACTTTATTAAAATATATTTTTCTGTTGATTAAAAGAGAGCCAAATATGGTATGCGTAAAATAGGCTTAAGTTCCGCTATATATACCTGCTAACATGAAAAAACGCTTTGCAATAAATTCTTCATATTATCCTGTGTGATTAGTCTGAAATCGAAACACCTTTACGAGGTTCCAATAATCAGGGTTTGTTTACACTATAACGACGCAATAATATAGCAAAATTGCTTAAGAAATTAAATTCCAATAAAATAAAAAGAAAAAAAAAAAAAATGAAAAAGAGTTTTATAAGATATTTAAATGAATAGTGCACCAATTTCTATAAATTTAGATGTATGTTATTCTTATAGTTGCCTTAGAGTTTGAACAAGAACTAGCAACCTCCAAACAGAGACGGTAAATTATTTAAAAACAATTTTTAGTAAAAGACTTCACTTATCCCAACAAAATTTAATTCATTACTAACACTCTAGTTGTGAGGCTGTCATCTTAAATCTTTAAACGAGAAACACGTCGACTTTAGAAAAGGTTAAATCCTTAATGTTTTAAAAGTTACTCATTTACTGTTTTTTTTTCTTTTTTTGGTTATTGTGTGGCTGTATTTCTAATAATTATTTGGCTATGATTAAAATGAAATATCTTTGTCGATATGCCCAAATGAAAACAAAACACAAAAAGTTCAACTCTACACAGCTTGTGTTTTGATGGCTTATATTCCACTACATTGCAAATCAAATCACTAGACATACTTCACAATTGTAAATTTTAGAATGTGCTTGAAGTTGATCGGGAATTTTAAAATAGCAATATGACGTTTAAATCTTAAGAATTTTTAATAACCGATTATCTAATTTTAATTAAACAATTAGCAATAATCAATTTGATTAAAAACGCATAATTTTGAATGGAAACCGGTTAGGAAATAAAAAATATTAAACAGATAATTTTTACATGTGTATATATCATCAATGATATTTCTTATTACACTTGTGATGCGGATAATAACCATAAATGAAATTAAAAAGAAGGAATTTTCTATATATTAATTTTAACTCATAAGGCTATTTGCAATATTGGTTGAGCTGTTATTCGAGTGAATGTTATCAATAACATGTCAATCGTAAACAAAGCAAAAGATAGTCAGAATATTATAACAAGCGAGATTCACCAAAAGAAGAGGTTATTAAGATCGAATTCGTTTTCGCATACTAACAATACAGTGCTTTTGAAATTGTATTCCATTAGACGAAGTTTAAGAAAGAAAAAGAAACCTGCAGTTAATGATATTACGAAGAATGATCAATTTTCTGTTTGTAATCACCCGAGTAGATTTTCCAAAATATCATTATCTCCATCAGAAAAGCAAGCTATAGAAGAGAAACGGAGGAGACGGAAAATAACTTTGTTAAATTTAGACATCGAAATGAATTTTTCTAACAGTTTGAATGGGTCAAATGCATTAGAATTGTTGAATAATAGGAGAGAGTTTGATAATATTTACGATGTTCCATGGAACAAGGTATTGACTGAGGCCGACCAGACAAATTATTTCGATAGAAATTCTGTTGAAAGTCCATTAACTGAGAGCAAACCTTCCTATGTCAACTTAATTGAACATCACTACGCTAATGGTATAATGGATGTGGAAAAAGATCTCTTGTATGATTTACCTGGTATTAAGTGCAATATTGAAGAGTTTGATATGGCTGAACGCCATTTCGAGGAAAAAATATGGGAGAACAGTGACGATAATTTGTACGAAAACCCAATAAATGTGAATGAGTTCCCTGTTAATTTTCCTGTTTACGCCGAAGTTAAAAAGTTAAAAAACACTCCTCACTATGCTGAAGTCTCACATAAAAAATTTATGCTAGAAGAACAACAAAACTCAGATATAATACCTATGGAATTAAAAGAAGTGTTTGAAGAAATAGATCATCTAGAGGAATCTGATGGTGACAATGATTATAAACATCACATCGAGGTTTCTGATCATAATGAACTAAAATCTGATACTATTGAACGAAATAATTATGATAATATAAGTGAAAATCGTAATAAAAACCATAAATCACTGATAAATGATGAAAAACAACGGATGAAAAATAACGACGTGTATCATAGAAATCACTCAAATTATAGCGAAATAAATTTAATAAACGTACCCCTCACTGAAACTATATCGAACCATGATAAAAAAATCTCTGAAACCTTATACGAATCTATCGAGTCTATAAATAAAAAATTACAGGGATCATGTATCAATGCTCCTCCTCCTCCTTTGCCATCAGTTCATAAACTGAAGAATCACATCAAACAGCAGAGATACCATGTGATGAAGAGTAACCGATCCAGTAAGTTAGAATAATTGTTTATTTATCAAATAGCTAAAAAACTGTTTGTTTTACAAAAATTCGTTAAACCACGATTTTCATGTTTGTTTTACAAAAACTCGTTAAACCACGATTTTCATGATTGTTTTAAATATAGCTCATAGTTTCTGGGTTTATTGTTAAATGATAAAAATTCAAACCACTGTCAACAATTTTCACACCTGTATTAAAAAGCTTCGTTAAAATTTTTACACCTGCATTAAAAGTATGAATAGCAACAGAAACTTTAAAAAATCTCTTATTAGCCTTATTTATAAAGGTTTTCATGAAATAATACCCTAAGCCAGCAAATTTTTTTTTTTTTTTTTTTTCTGGTTTTTATTTAAAATTTCATGGAAATACAAAATTACTATTTTGGGATTAAAAATCTCGAGTTGGAAGAATTTTTTGTAAACATCATTGCATTAATTAATTGCCACATTCTAAGCTCGTAACACCATTTTAGGAAGCAAATTAAAAATAAATATCAGCCTACATTGAAAAAAAAGTTAGTCCTGTGCGATGCCACTTGATATCGTTCGGAAAATCGAAACCATTACCAATCTCAAAAAAATAGAATCCAAAAATATTGGTAGATTCTCCCAATCGATTGTAAAATTAGCCAAATCTGAGTAAATTTTGTTTGATTCGCTCAACTGTAAACAAACCTCATAACTTTAAGCAACTCGGTCAAACTATATTGCGTGCCTACGGAGATCATCTTTAATTAATACCACAAACACAAGGCGGAAATCATTTGATTGTAAAGATTAATTCATCTCATAAAAAAGCAATCTTTCAAAAGTATTAGCGTTAGTAATCATAACTTTGCCCCGTTTCGGTGGTCTATTTCTATAGCTGGTCTATTTCAAAAATCAAGAGTTTTATTATTAACTGATCAAGAAGTATATTTTACAAATCGTCTTTTTGTCTTAAATCGTTTTAACAAAAATCTTCCTGGGCGACTAGCTAATTTATTTTCTGTTATGGCAAACACTCATTCTCATGGTACAAAAAGTTCTAATTTGAGAAAACTGCTTCAAAAATCAATTACAAACATTTCGTAATGGTAAATATTCAATCAGAAATCAATGAATTTCTCATTCGAATAATTCTATTAAGGAAATTATCCAACTAAGAGATTAAATATCTTTCTGAACAAAAACATGTCCCTGAAATAAATCAGCTATCTAGACCACAATTTGAAAATCTTATTTATGATTACTAACGCTAATACTTTTGTATGTCACATTCTCTACGTTATCTTCCACCCTTGCGCGCGTCTGGCTCTCTTTTTTATTTTCTTTATTTGCTCTATTTCCTCACCATTTTCTCCTTAGAACAAAATTTTCAATTCTTCAAACCTGAAATTAGGTGTTTCCATGAAACCACAGGTCACTCCTTCGCTTAGCTTCACTATTGAGTGATCTGTGTCAAATACTAAAAAATCTATCTATGCGAACCTTACTAGTGTTATATAACTATTCTACTACTTTATTTAAAGTTCTTGTAAATATCATTTTGTGTTTGGCAAATAAATAAATAAAAAATAAATAAATGAAAGTTAATTAAATGATTAATATTAATATTAATTCGTTGCCGAATCAAAAGAAAACTGATTTGATCAAATCTTCTTCGAAATCTTCGAATGGTGACTAATTTTCAATGAGTCAAAACACCAAAAAAGAGCTGCGTATAATTACTGTCTATCAAATTTTATGACAACTGCTTTAACTCAGAAAAATTTGTTATTAACTAGGGAAAATAACTTCAATATGAAGAATTATCCTCCAGGCTCTTGTGAGGAAATATGCTACAACATATTCATTCTTCAAATGTCAAAACGAGCTATAACATTAAAATACGTCAAAGCATGCAGATATGACAGTACATATCTCCATGGATTCATTGATAGCTAAAAAAAGTTAGCTATCTGATCTTATTTTAGATTTATTTGTGGTTTTTATATTTACTCTCATTATCACCGTGATAACGTTACCCTGATAACGTCATCCTGATTACTTTTAATGCATTATATCTTCTAACAAACTCTTGTAGTACCTTCAAGACATTTTTTATATTTATAGTGGTATTTTACACCCATTTTAATATTGTAAAATGATTGTAAAATGCAGTAGTTTTCCTAAAAAAATGTGTATACTTTCTCTTTATAACCTAAAAAATACACAATACTAAAAGCTTATACAAAATTAGATAGTCTACATTGCACTAAACTAAAAAATTTTAAAAGAGATATCTGAAGAAAACGCGATATCGATTATACCAGCTACAATCATGAGAAACATATTTAATACAACCCAAGCCGAACAAAAGTTTTAGTGGAAGAAGTGTTAGATGCTAGAATTATTGAATTTTTTATATTTGAAGCAAATTTCCGAATTTTTTCAAATTACTGGGTTCTTAGAGCCTCTAAGACCAGATGTTATTTGCTGAAGCGCTTTATAAATAATAAATAAATAACATCTAAGGATATGGAACTACAACAAATTTTGTTAGAGATTTTCATCAAAATTTTCCTGTTACTAGAAATTGTACAAAAAATATTTAAGAATTTTTACGTTTAACAAAATATTTAAGAATTTTTACGTATAACAAAATATTTACCATCGTGTTTCTTTAAAACGGGCTTCTTGTAAGTAAGTAAGAATTTATATTTAACGAATGGCCTTAAGCTATATTTCCAGCAGAGCCCACGGGTTCGGTCCTGTTGTACTTAGAGCTCCCGGTTGAGCTTATGGTAATGAAAATCATTGGTCTCTAAATGGGATCGAGCTCACACCTCAGTGTCAGAAACTAAAGTCTTAACCATTAGGTCAGACTACCTTGGAGGTTACACTTTTCGCGTGAGTAATCAATAGAGAAGCATTTTTTTGAGTTGGTTTAAGATTATTGCTGAAATTGCTTAACTCATTAGAAATAAGGCTTGCGTCATTTAAATGGGGATTTATAAATAATAATTCTGTTTCTTTCAAATTCTATTTTATTAGTTAACAATTCTTTTACCTCAAGTGAGAGTCAAAAGAACCGTTTCTTGTTTATTAAGTTTCAGGTTTCACCTCAAGTCAGAGTCAAAGGAACCGTCGTTTGTTTATTTTTGTTCAGGTTAGGGGGTATTTTCTATTTACATGCCAGTTAATTTTAAAAGGTCAGTTTAATGATTGAAAAAGGTGTTAAAAGTCGTGTATGGTCAATACAAACAACAATTGTTCAGATTTATTAAGCAGGTAAAAAAACTAAAACCATCTAAATGACTTTAAGTGCTGGATACATCAACTTTTTTTGGCGTTTTAAAATTTCATTCACTTATTAAAAATTATATTTTTAACAGTAAGATTAAATTTTCTAATTTCAGATTAGAATATTGGAACGATTGTTTAGACCTTGTGATATTAATGTGAAGGAGTGATTACGTCTATTATGTTAAAGCATTAGCACTGATTAAAAGATTTTTAGACGCCAGATAAATAGTAGTAAATTATTTAGAGTTATTTATTTAGAATTTAAAACCCTGAGTTAAGAGTTTTGCAAGTTTTCTTAATTTCCTAAGTTCTTCCTCTCGCTTTTTACCACCAATTAGGAATTTAACAAAATGTTGTTTCCAATTTAGAATATGGAAATAGAATGCAACTGCGTAATAGATAAAACTAAAATGAAATTTAACGGAGAATTTTTGCAAGATGTTAATTTTAGTTTTTCATATCTTTCTTCATTTCAAATATCTCACAAAAAATACCGTAGAAATGAAAACGACACTTCCTGATCAAATTAAAGATTGATTAGATTAAACGTCACGACGTCACGACGGGACTTTAACTTTAATTAATCACGGCGTTTCTCCAGCGTGAGTTAAATTTCAAGATGAAATTGCCACACAATAAAGTGGAGTTCATTGGTAGGGTTCTCAACCAAGAACCAAATATTTCTTTGTTATATAAGCCCATTTAATTTATTGATAGTTTCATGTATTTGAAAATCAATAGAACGAGTAAACGTCAGCTTACTTTTAAATGAAAGAATATTATGTGAATCTTTTAAAAAAGGAATTTTAAAAAAGTAAAATTTTTCTCAACCTTTACCTCAAGTTTAAAAGTTTTGGTAGCATCTTACCTCATGTGGCCCTAACACCCCGGGTAGGTTCTCACCTGTGCGTGATAAGAAAAAATTGAACCGAGCATAAGTCTGGATGTTTTGCTCATCAAGACCACTTAAAGTCAGTGTTTAAAACTTCTTGATTTTTTCAGATAATCAAAGCAACAGACGACTGATCCCAGAAAGCTTTTTACATCGATTAAATGATGGAAGCAATTACAAAGAATTTTCTAGACTACTCAGTTTGCATAACGAAACTATACCAGAAGACAATTCTCTCAACACAAAGACGCGTTCTCGGTCTACTGAAGTTCTATCTATTTATGACAAAAAAAAAACTGGAATATTTAAACATCGACGCTCCATTTCTCTGTTAAACCTTTTTTAAAACACCATTAAATCAACACCACTCACTGTCAGTTCAATATTTATCTTTCCTGCACAATCGATCAAATATTTAAAACGATTTTTTTTTTTTGTTTTTTTTTTTTTGGAATTCGTCTGTCTTCCTTATTAAATTTGCATCAAAATAACTTTCTATTTAAAAAAAATATTTTCACAAAAAATTTATAGCTTTTTAATTTTATTAGATGAATTAAAAGGAATCCAAGGGAATCGTTATAAATTTTTGTTAATTATTATTATTATTTTTTTTTTTTTATCAACTTGATCATGAGAGCATTTAGCCTGAAATATAGACCTTTTTTACTGTGCAAAACAAGCATTTTCGGCCTCCTCTTTTTAAGCGAGGTTTATTTATTTCTTCATTTACCCATAAAACCTAAAAAAAAATGTTAAAGTGAAAACGTTTAGAAATATTTTTTTTTACCCGAACCTTAATACGTGGTAATATTACCTATCAAGTCCTAAACTTGGAAGCGTTTTAAAAGCAAAGTACGGTGTGAAAAAGAGAGTTGAAGTCATTTTAATAAAACGTAGTCATCTTAGAGCAGCAAACTTGACTTTGGAATAGGATACTATTGAAGAGCAATTTTTAATTCAAATTAACATGAATAAGAGCAGAAAAAAAGCTTTATATTCTCAAACATTTACTAGTTATTTAAATGCTCTTCAAAATTTTTTTTAATGTTAAAACGCGATATATGAATTGATTTTCAGAAAATCAAAACAATGGTCAACTAGGAAAGATGATCATATCCTTGAAACAGAGCAAATTGTGAGAAAAGTAGTTTTAATTTTTAAATCTTTGTAAATTTTATCTTAATAACGGCGTATCTTATACTTTTATGTTCTTATTATTTTATTTCAATGTAGACAATTTTACAATTTTACAATTTTACAATTTTTATTAAAATTTTTTGCACGTTTTGGAGAAATCACTAGTTTTAACGTCTATCTAAAAAGTTTCAACCCTTTTTTTGCGTGTATAATTCAATAAAAGCAAAAATCGAATTGTCTGGGTACTAGGCTGACTATAACTGTCTGGGTACTAGGCTGACTATAATTGTCTGGGTACTAGGCTGACTATAATTGTCTGGGTACTAGGCTGACTATAATTGTCTGGGTACTAGGATGACTGTAATTGTCTGGGTAGTAGGCTGACTATAATTGTCTGGATACTTGGCTGACTATAATTGTCTGGGTACTAGGCTGACTATAATTGTCTGGGTACTAGGATGACTATAATTGTCTGGGTACTAGGCTGACTATAATTGTCTGGATACTTGGCTGACTATAATTGTCTGGGTAATAGGCTGACTATAATTGTCTGGGTACTAAGCTGACTATAATTGTCTGGGTACTAGGCTGACTATAATTGTCTGGGTACTAGGCTGACTATAATTGTCTGGGTATTAGGCTGACAATAATTGTCTGGGTACTAGGCTGACTATAATTGTCTGGGTATTAGGCTGACTATAATTGTCTGGGTAGTAGGCTGACTATAATTGAAATTTTTGTAAATATTTCCTGAAAACCCAACTCCCACATAATAAAAGTGCTTCATATTATCAAAAGACTATCAAACTGTCGAACAAACCATCTGGACCGGTCAAAAAACTTAAGAAAAAAAAAAAAAATGTTTTAAAGTGTTATTTTACAGGCCTCCTGAGTGTGATCATAGCAAAAGTAGTCTCACTTCTGCTACTCAAAATATTCTCTCATTTCCCCTATTTGTAGCAGTCTCTCACTCTCTACTAAAAATAGTATCTTATCTTCCCTACTCAATTATAAAACATAATCACTTTGTGAATGCACATATTAATCAAACTGAACCTGACAAAAGTGCGTGATTTCGTAAATTAATTGAAGTTCTACACATGAAAAATTTCAACGGGACTTTAGGAAGTAAATGCTTCCTTTTTGCAAAAGTTTACAAGAGATTTAAAAACTGTCATCTTAAAACTAATGCAGTTGAATATCTTTTTGAAGCGTAATGGGGTATGCTGAACTATTATTAACGAAATTATCAGCACTCATCAGAGTGATCTCTGATGAGCCAAGGTAAGAGTAAACATATAGCAAGGAACTCACCAGCAATTGCAGTTCACCAATTGATTTACAACTCAAAATTCAAGTGAATTTAAGGAATATCAAACGGCAATATAACTAAACTAAATGTTACTCAAGAATTCTGAGAGACAAAAAACTTACACGACTTTACAAAGCTTGCCTTTCACTAAACCGATAAGGGTGCTGTACGCAATTTTCAAAGAAGCGCCTGGTATTGATTGTTCACTTAGCGCATTGTCGTTATCCTGGCTGTTTTATGTTAGCTACTTCTTTAACAGAAGTTCTACTTTAATCCTTCCTTGATGAAAATATATTTTAAATCCAAAACCTCATAAACCCTAAAATAATTAATTCAAAGGAAGTGACATAGCATATATTCGAATCAAAAACGGAAATTTATGTGAGAAAGATTATAAACTAGATAAAAAGCAAATTTGCCGGCACACTATTTCAATTTTAAGGCAGCTATAAGACAAATATTTACGTCATCGATCTCATGTCAAACTTCCATTGTAATTCAATCCGAAAAGTGTTTAGCAGAAAGTGCATTAAAACGGGTTATTCCAAAAAAATTTTACAATAAAATTTTCTGGAAAGAAATACGCTCAACATTGTTCAAACAATTTATCAGGAGAAATAAGATGCATATGCCATTTAAATGACAACACTTATCACGATCCTATATTTCTTAATATTGTTCTTCAAGATAGATTTCAAAAATAGGAATTATAAAATTTTATCATTAAGAACGATACTAAAACAACCAACTCAATTAAAAGACTAATATGTTTTTATCCTGCAAACAATGAATGTTATCTGAGGTTGAATTTTAAAGATAAATAACTCAAGGAAGGCTGACTCAGCACAGTTTGAGTTGCTAGAAAGTATTATAAAGTACATAATCTTGAGGAAGTTATCGAACTCTTTTTGGAAATTGATTATGAATTAAGAATGAAAAAGGATGTATATCTTTTTGAAATTGGCGCTTATCATTGCTGATATAAGGTTATCTTTAAATTCTCTTGTTTTATATTTTATTCAGCGTTTTGGAACAAAATATGCTTTCAGTTTAGTCTATAAGAAAAGTTGATATAGTGATAGTTTGCCACGCTATGGTCGCTATAGGGAAGAAAAATTCACTCGCAAAAAGTTTTATTGAGAAAATAACGATGGTATTGCATAGGTGGCTGCGGCATATTTAAGCCTAGTCAAGTTATTCGGCCGACGAAATAAAAAACTAATTTACTTTCTAAAAATTTTGGGAACCTTCTGAAATAAATAGCTTGAAGGTAATTGTTGGTATCACGTTGGAAATTCATTGAATTATTATTATTACCTGCTCAAGAGTGGTTTACGAAGAGTGATTTCGTTGCACTTAAAAGAGCCTTTATTGAGTTGCAAAACTCGTTGGACAATGGGATCAAGATGCTTGAGCCAAGTTTTCACAAAAAGTTGCTGAAGGAATATTATGCTACTCAAGCATTAATACATTTAAATACTTCCACGCAGATGGAAATTTTGATATGAGTATCCTCCTTCTTATTAAAATCAAGTTGCAGAATAGCAGGTTAAGTTTTTCTTTGAATATTCTTATTTTTTCCTTTCATTTATTAAAATTGCAATGTCAACGAAACTCATATTATTATGAACTAGCTATAAGTTATTAGGTAGTATAAATATGCCAGGAGGTTGGGATTGATGATGTTTGTAATAAACCTGCAGAATCTTATTTCAATCAAATGTATGTTTTGTATTAAACCTATTCCTTACCCACACTCGAACCAGAACTACATCATAGATATATAAATTATTGCCATTTTTTGATTATGAAAATAATTCTTTCAAACACAATTCACCTCCACGCATATAATATATACTGTACAATTGTTTGTTTCAATCCGCTCTCCCAATGCTTCCAGCTTTTTAGTGAATTACATTAAACAAAATTATTTGCGAAAAGTAATTGCATAATTTTATCTAGAGCCAGACCAACCAGACTCGCTTCAGGAAACGTTGTTTTTATTTTAGGTCTTCATGTATGATGGATATTGTTTGTATTCTTCAATGTCTTTAGCACTGGCTGGTGATAATTCCTTAGTAAATATATTGAGGCTACTTACTTCAATTGATCTTTTTCAAAACTCTGTATTTTATTCTAAGCATCCCACAATGATTTTTGATAATAACCGAGACTTGTTTTATTCTTATAACTCAGTTTTTAAAATTTCTCTAACAAACAACACTACCAAATCCACTGCCGAAAAACTTGTTAAGGGTGAAGCAGCCTTGGTTTCTCACGATAAAACATAGTTCTTTCATGGAAATTCTAGTACTTTGTGGAGCAACAAGTCATCCAATACAATGTTACCGGACAACGGTGAAATAAAAAAAAGGAAGGGTTTTAATCACTCGTTTATCCTCAATCCTCAATTGCCAAAAAGTACTGTTTTTATTCTGCTTTCATCGCTTACACTTTAAAATTGGCATAGGCCAACCATGGTGGACTGTGCTGGGTGGAGAGGGGAAAGGGAGGAGTAATATGATTCAACGAAAATGTCTTTTCTGTTGTGTATATTTATTTAAAACTGGTGTTTATATTTACTTTTTTTGTATTTAGACTTCTTATTAAAACTTTTCAAGAGCCTAAGATCAGAGTCTTTACTTGTTTTCATAAAACAATCTTCAAAAGTTTCTATTGAATAAGTAAATATTGGATTGTTAAAGTAAAAATCAAATGAATGCCTCTATTATGATTCAAAAGTTTTATGGAAATGCACATTCAACAGTTTTCTGTATGTTTCACAAACCGTTTTCGAATTCATTTCCGACTGCGATAACTTTAGTTCATCAATGACACACCTCGAATCGTTATTTGTTCCCAAAATTAAAGTATTGCAAGACACCTTCTCGCAACACGACAACAACAACCAGATGAAAGTTTAAATGCTTTCCTAAACGGTCTAAAACTTCTTGCTAAAAACTGTCAATTTTGTAACTTTAGTGCAAACGAATATAAATGAGAAATGATACAAAATACATTTATAAATGGATTACATTCTCTAATAATACGCCAGAGAACGTAAAGTTGACCCTAGATTCAGCATTTACACAAGCTAAATCCCTTGAACTTGCTGAAAAATCATCTAACCAGTATGATATACCATCCGTCCTTAATTCTTTCAATTCGCTTAACTTACCAAAAAGTGACGATCACCAAGGAGCAACGATCGACGAGTAAGCCTGGTTAAAGACACTAAACTCCAGACAAAGTTGTTTTTTTTTTGCGGTGGATCACGTCATTAGAGTAGATCAAAATGTCCCACACTCAATGCTGTATGCCATAGTTACTGAAAGATGGGACATTTCAAACAAGTATGCCAATCGAGGTATAGACATAATTCAAGAAAATTGACATTCGCAGCGATCTATTCAAACCTAGTAACTTCAGTATCTTCATGTGAATCTTCTTTTCAATCCTTGGATGGTGTTAATGTCGCCAGTGACGGATTGATTATCCGTCACTAGCGACATTACTTGACATTGAAGCAATTCAATTTGATTTCAGATCAGATATTTATAATTTTCATTTTTGATGCAAAGCGATCGAGTAAAATAAAGAACGAGAAAATTAGCCGGAGGAGAATACAACTCAGATGTCATAGTTTTGATATCCAATACAGACCCGGAGATGAGAATGTGCTAGCAGATTCTTTCTCTCATCTGTTTTTTCCATCCACAAGTTCGAATAAACCTTACCAAGTACACAACTAATTGCGTCCTCCTGGAGTTACTCAAACATTACACTTCCTTAAAAGCAAAAATATTGTTGCTTTTGTCGATGAAGTCAGAATCATGTTTTCACGGTGCAGCATTTGCGCTGAATCGAAACCTCGTTTTTTGAGAATCGAAAACGGTAAACTAATTTGAACGACTTAGTTTAGACTTTTCAGGTTCAGTACTATCAGCTTCATCCGATAAATACTACGTTACGATTACAGGCGAGTTTTCCAGATTCCCTTTTGCGATCCGATGTTCAGATGTCGGCGCATCTACATTAATTAAATAATTGAGTTCCATTTTTTCAATATTTGATTTGCATAATGCATTTTCCTAATGACCGTTGTTCACCATTGATATTACAGGATTTGAAATCGTGGCTGCGTTCGAAAAATGTACCCACCAGCAGAACAACTCCTTGCAACCCTTCCTGTAACGGTCAATGCAAACTATACAATGCAGCGATATGAAAGGAGATTTTTCATGGTTGTAATCTCAAAATCTTGATGCCAAACAATAGGAAGTTGTACTAACAGATGATCTTCATTCGATTAGGTCATTGTTATGCACATGTTTAGTCCTCGGACCTGTCTACTTGAATAGGCATAACCGTAATTCTAACTATGAACCCACTGTTTATCGCGTGCAACTGATTTAAGCTAACCCAAACTATGCACATGTTTCCTTGAAGAGCTTAGCTCTATGTATCGATAATATTGACAAGAACCCTCCAATACAATTTAGCCCAACCTGTCGCCTTGTTCAAGCCGTAGTGACCAGCGATACCATCCCAATCCAGTGTGGAGTCACCGTTACAAAACGATGATTTTGCCGTTAAAGAAAGCCTCAAACCCGAGCAATTATGCAGCTCCACTCGTCCACATAACCCGCCTAGTATACTGGACCTATAAAATGAAACTTAATAGCGGGGAGAATAGTATGATTCCATGACCATGACTTTTCTGTTGTTTATATTTATTTAACATTTGCATTTATATTTACTTTTCTTGTAGATATACTACTCAAAAAAACTTTTGAAGAGCCTATTAAAGGTTAAACCAGAGTCTTTACTTGTTTTCATACATAACAGGGAGGAAGGCTATGGTGGACAAAGGAGAGACGCGAGGGAAATGAGGAGGAAGGAGGGGGCATTAATCATATTGAATTTGTGGCTAAGTATTTTTAGTTTTTAAATACGCCCTTGGGTAGGATGGTCATAAAATAATAAATACATACCAAATAAATTCATGTTGTGAAAGAATTATTTACAGTTATAATAATGATTAATTTGCATAGCGTCCAGTATGCTTATATGGTCACGTTGTCCAATCTTTACACCTTTTGGTACTTCGATTGTTTCGTCAAAAAATCCCTATATGTCATAAAAAAACACATAATTAATAAGAAACCAGCGTGGTGTTTAATGTAAAGCATTTATTAAATATACATTTACCCTTTTTGTGAAAGTATTACAAATACTGACATTACTCGCTCTTATGTAGAGAAAGTTAATACCAAATAATCATAATTTTGTAAGTAAAAAATAAATTATAAAATATCCATCGTTGTGGTTAAACCTTCAAATAATTATTTTTGATTGATATATATTAACATTTCACCCTATTCCAGGATACGGGTGTGAGAGATACTTGAAGGTTTATACTTACGCATAAAAATCAAGCGATTTAATATTATTCATAACTTCGGTCCCAAAGTAATATCACACCACGATTTTTAAAAGGTCCCAATAGAAAATAGGTGTAAAGCCAAAGCTGCCTTTAAAACATTAAAATTTGAATAAAACCTAGTTAATAAAGTTGCTGGCCCTAATAGTATGGCAGCCTTTTTTCTTAAGGATCTTAACGGCAAATTTTCAATTATTTTAGCAAAATTATTCAATTTTTCATTTTCAAAAGGTGTATTCCCAAATATATTAAAAACCTTTGTTTAAAAAAGATTCTAAATTGAGTTGTGTAAATTATAGACCTATATCTTTAATACCATATATTAGCAAGCTTCTTGAGAAACTTATATATAAAAAATTATATAGTTTCTTAA
>JAUZNK010010827.1:8901-23807 GCA_035046665.1 Euphysa ruthae
TAAGTAAGCGACCTATAAATCTTTAAGTAAGTGGCCTATAAATCTTTAAGTAAGCGACCTATAAATCTTTAAGTAAGTGACCTATAAATCTTTAAGCAAGTGGCCTATAAATCTTTAAGTAAGTGGCCTATAAATCTTTAAGTAAGCGGCCTATAAATTTTATAAGTAAGCGACCTATAAATCTTTAAGTTTAAGCGTTATTGCCATATACAAATACTATTACATTTTAAATTACATTTGCAATAAAAAAATTCATACAGGAGACTTTAAAACTTTTTTATAAGACACAAAAAACGGTCACAAAAGATAAAAAAAAAAAAACGTTATATTTTGCTAAATTTTGCTGACGTCAGCTATATATTCAAATTTTTTTCAATATGGTTTTGTTTTGATTAAAAGATCATATTATGGCGAACATTTCTGCCGAGTTTTAACCTGATCAAAAACATTTGTTTCATTATATTTGCAGTTTTGAAAATACCATCATTTTCATATTTTCTACGTTTATTAAAAGTTCTGGTCTGTAAAATACACAATAGTAACAAAAAATTTATCATACCTAACATTGTTTTTTGGTAACTTTAAACTTATACTTACCTCATAGCATAGTTTAAAATTTGCCCGTTTGGTAGTCAAGGTCCACTCCCTCAGCTGATATACTGTTAGGGATGGAATTTGATAAAATTTCTCGGGTTTTTGAAAAAAAAAAGGATGAATTTTTGCGAGCACAGACGACTAAGAAAAACCTGGAGAAAAAAGCTTTCTTTTCTTAAAATGGCATGTAGTAGATCCTTTTGGCTTTCAAACTCAACCTTTACACTTTAAAATTCTTTGAAAAGAGTTTTAAAAAGCTGGTTAAGAAGTGGGTTTTCAAATTATTGTATTAATTAAATCAAGTCGTTGTATTTGCAAATAGTTTTTCGCGTATGTTTATTATATTTAAAAAAAAAAAAAAAAAAAAAAATTGATTGGTTTATATTAGTATTTAAATTTATAGTATATTTTCTCATTATTTAATTTTACCAACTTGAAATAAAGATTATTAATTTGTTGATTAAGAAAAAAAATCGGCTTCAGTAACCGGCATTGATTTATAAATTAAATGCGAGATCATAAAGCCAGAGGTGCCTAAAATTATTCAAAATTGCATTAGTAATGTCATTCCAATTTTAGAGAATTATCAAGTTATAAACTTTAAAAAAATTTGTTGCTTCTTAAATATTAAAATAAAAACCCTTATCAACTTTTTATTTCAAGTTCAGTTAAGGATAAAATGTTCTCTTCTAGATACACCCAAGAAACGGTGTTTTGGATCCACTAAACCTCTTAAACTTAGCTAAACCTGCGTTTTTTGCACAACTGTTGTGGATAAAGTGCTGTCTAATTCTTGTTTCTAAGGCTTTGAATTATTCTAAAAGTTTTTTTTTTTAATATTAAGTTAGTCATGTGTTTTGTTTATATTTTTGTTGTGGTTGCTGGCTGCTGTCTCTTGAAAATGGGAATAGCATTTTCTTTTTTTCATATACACGTTGGAATACTACAAAAAGCTGTTAAGTATTTTTCAGTGTGTCAGATTTGCTCAGAAAAATTAAATTAGTGTCATCTTTTCAATTAAGTTTGTCATAGATTGTACCAAATGTGGATGATCATACAGTATAAACGCGGCACCTTTTTAGGCAAAAATCTTTGTAGGACTCTGCAGAACAGAAAGCTTATGAAATTTGTTTAAGTATTGTAGTAGCATTTCTTGAAGTTGGAAAAGGACGCAAGTTAAATATTCAATGATCTGATAAATTTGCAACTACCGATGGATAACATTATCAATAATTTTACCAATGATGTTTTGCGTTTAATTTATCCAAAAATGCATCGTAATGCAAATCACGATGATTGATGACTTTCAAATTGCACTAGACGGCACGTAGCAGAAAAAGGGATATCCCTTCCTTAATGAATTTGCTATAGTGCTTGCAAAGGAATGGTGGTGACTTACAACCAAAAAAGTTTCAGTGTATTGGGCATGTCCAAAAACGCCTTGCAACACGATTACCAAAATTGGGTAAAATAGTTAAGTAATAGATAAAAAATATAATCTACTCAAGATTATAGATGCATGCAACTTTATATTTCAATATTTATTCCCTTATATCTTTTTTTTATTACTGTATTTATTTTTAAGGCTTTCACAAGGGCATGTATTTCTAGTTGAGAACGCCTGCACAAGCACCAAGAAACAACGGAAAGAAAGAAGAAAAAAATATTTAAATTATATGAGAAAATAAAATATTCAGTAATATCCTGTAGCTTTAAGTTCTTATCTAAAACTTTTGGTGGTCAAACTTTTGCAAATAAATTCAATTCTTAAATAGACTTTTGTGTGGTTGAATTATCACAATGCTTAACTGATCTCCGTTGCGGTGGTAAGAGACTTTCTGGAACAGAAAACAGAAAAGATATATCATAATAAAGAAACACATTGCAAACATATTGTCAAAAAGCCTTTAAGCAAAACTATGGGGAATTTTATGCAACAAAGAAGTCCATAAAACCGTATTCTGATACTCTACCGATAGATTTGATTTTGATATGCACCATCAACTTGTTCCAAAAAATAATCCAAACTGATGCAAGTTTCAAAGTTTCAAATATATAAAAAATCAAGATTGCTTTTCCTGAAATGATAAATATTTCTGGACCTTGTTGATGAAGCTTACGCAGAGTACAAATGAGGCATTTTACTGACTAATTTAAGAAAAATGTCCGAAAACATTTTGAATGAAATTTATTGAAATTTCAGTCCTTCTGCCATTCATACAGTTTAATTATAGAATTTTATTGCTGAAAAAGATTTTGATGAAATTGGGTTTCTAATGTGGTATATGTTTTGATTTTGATACGACGGAAAAAGATAAAGCATGTGTTGGAAATATGAGCAGAAATTTAGAGGAGGCAGCCAAATACAAAAGAAAAAAATTATACCAATTAGGAAATGTTTTACGGATACTTAGATGGAAGGTGGAAAAGCAAATGTTTGCCGCTGAGGGTTTTGGCCAGATCTCAATTATGATTTTTTAGGTAATATCTAGATCTAAAGTTGCTTAATAGTCGCCTAATTTTCAACTAATTTTCGGTTATTATATAAAAAGAATGGAAAAGAAGCAATATTTTTAGTAAAGTCTCGGTCGTTTATTACATCTATCGAACACAGGAAAGTTCTCAAACCCAGCAAGTGATCAAAATGCAGCGATCTTTTAAGGAGAGTTTGCAGTCGTAGTTAACAAGCAGAGTTTTATTACGTCATTTTTAGCCAGATATTTTGTTTCGCTTTCACATGTGATACGAATGCTTTTCTAGACTTTGACGAAGTGTTCGTATCACATTGCTCAAGTTTCGTGTCTTACTTGTTTCCATACCAAAATTCTTGCATCACAAGGTCTTGCGATGTTGTGAAGTCATTGTAAAACTCTAAGAACGTCCAGCTATCTGTACTTTGTTTTGTTCACCAATTTGCAAACAAACGTGCTTGATTTTGTTATATTACATAACTTTAAAGTAAATATGAGAAGTAGCGCTCATTAAATGATGTAACAAAGTAGTCATTGTAGGTTTCTTTTTCTATAAATTTTATTTCTGCATTTATCTCTAATATTTATCATCTAATAACATTTTGTTGCTTATATTCACATTCGCAGAGAACTAAAGTTGCTTAATAATTTTTCAAGTCCATTTTACTTGCCTTTAAGCTAGTTTTTTATAAAAAAAATTATAGCTAACATAACATCTATAGGAAGTTATGCTACAAACTTCACTTGGTTAGAGTGGAAGGGTGTTGAGATTTTCATGTTTAAGATCATGCATACTAAAAAATACTTATATTTTTAACTAATTGTTTTTTAACAAAAAGTCCTAGTCGTTTCTAGTCGTCAAATTTTTCGATACTTTTCATTCAGAGAAGATTTTTTACAACTATTGTGCAATAATTATAGATAATTAAAATATATTATTATTTCAAACAAGTAAGAAATTTAAAACACACGTGATCTTACGAGTAGTTCTTTCATTACATGAATTAAAACATATTATTTTACAAGCAGTTCGTTTATTATGCATATTAAAACACACATGATCTTACGAGTAAATCAGTAATTCTTTCATTATGCGAAATAAAACTCATGTGATCTTACGATTAGTTCTTTTATGCTATATCAGCAGAGGAGTAGTACCTTTCCTAGTGGCCATCAGGCATCCTTGACTGGTCTCCATGCATGTCTTCATCTTGTTATGTGAAGCGCAATATACAGCCTCTCCATAACGAATGAACGTCCGTGCGTGGTGAAGAGCCACATCCTTCTCGAGGTTACCCTGTTATTATGGTTGGACGTGAACAGAACAGGGCGGCTCTAGAGGCGTAAACCACGATAATCAATCCTGTTATTCCATGGGTAACAGTAGTTCCAGTTACACTCACCGATAAACTAATGTTGTGGATCTGAGAACAACATGTCCTCGCAGATGATCAAGTAAACTTGATAATGGGAAGGCATACACGCTACATACAGATGAGAGATGAGATTTATGCTATCTCAGGAATTCATTGCAAAATTCTCAAAATTTCTTCTTTGAATTTTTGTATGATGATCTAGGATTTATATGTTGGTATGGATTTATATCTTGTTCTAAATGTCATTTCACCCTATTAAACCTGGAATTTTTAGGGCTTTATAAACTTGATGCCACTTTTCTCTGTCCCAAATCTACAAAAATGATTTGTTAATAATGAAGCTTGCCATGGACATACTTTGACACCTAAATTAAAAAAAAAAACAAATACGTATTTTTTTCTTTTTTGTTGTTTTTTAAGTAACCTTAGCATATATGTAGTAAAATTTGTTTAGGAAGATAAATCCTGAAAATTTGTTTACGAACTTGAATGCCCCGGAAATTTTGATTTAAATATATTTTCTTTTCGTCCATTTTTCAGAAGAGATAATGTATAGATGTCGTTTGAAAATTTAAAAAGATTAACTAGGTTTTAAGCGAAAATACCGACACCATGACATTTATCATGACCGATATTTAATCAATCTTGCTAGTTCAATCTTCACCATTAACTCATAATATTTATAATGAAATAACATCGAGAAATTATTTGTTTTTAACACTTGATATTTTTAATCCTTTGCAAAAATGACAGTGGGTAGATCTGTGTCAACTTCATTATTCATCATTAAAGTTTATTAATCTTTAAAACAAACACTTCAAGGAAAATGAAGTGAAATCCACTTTCTGCAATAACTGTTCTGTAAATGAAGATTCATAAACTGGCCTGACGATTACAGAATTCAAAGAATGATACACTTTACTTACTAGATTTAAGGTGTGTTAACTTGATTCTTACGGGATTGAGTTGTGTTAATGTGATGTTTGCGCGTTTAAGTTGTGTTAACGTGGTGTTTGTTATTAAGGTCCTTTGACGTGGTGTTTGCTATTTAAGTACGTTAACGTGATGTTTGCGCGGTTAATGTGTATTAACATGATGTTTATGAGGTTACCCATTTACTTTGAGGGAAAGGGTTTTTAAAAAAATTTTTAAAGAAAATTTTATATAGTAAAAATTGTTTTTTTTTTTTTTCATAGGTATGCCTATGCACTTTGGATTAAGGTCCCAAAAACGCCCCTTTTTGCAATCCGTTGCAACTTTTTGCAAATTAGTTGAGGTTAATTTTACGCCCCCGTGCCAAAGAGAGCATAAGATTAATTCATAAAATAATATATATATATATATATATTTCGTTTTTAGAATGACTTTATACGATTAGAAGCCAAGTTCGAAGAGATACTAATCAATTATACTCCAAACTGTAACTCGAACAGTAATTATTTATCACGTGATCAATTTGTTGATAGGACTTCTGCGGGAGTCTCACCGAAAATTTCTCCGATTCATTTTTAAAGTCAATTTTATCATTTTGAATAGAATGCTTCCAAATAAATTGAACGTTTTGCTTATTTTTTTTTGTTTTTTAAAACATCGGTCTTTTCATGCCTTATTTAGGCAACGATTGCTTTCCTTTTTGGCAGAGCGTTTATTAGCGTAATATTTAAAAAAAAGAAATTTTTAGAAATTTATCTGGTCCAGTATTTAGAATGATATTTACAGCAAAAGGAACGGAACCGACATTATTTAGTATCCTACATTATTGTTTATTGAAAAAGGGTTAAAACGAGTATGCGTGAGTAGTCAAATTAAACTTTTCCATGTGGAAAATCCCATATGTTAAAGCACTGTAAATGCAAATATTTATATTAAGTCTCCGTAATGATCTTTAATTAACCATGCGTTAATTTCTACCAATTCCGTTATTTACGATAAAAAATATACGCTTACTCATTGTCATCATTCACTTTCGAAATTCGATACAATTTTCGTTATTTTGTTAAAAATTTATAAACGTTTTAGTTATTTTTACCAATTTCATATTTGAGTTTTAGAAATTCTTTCTGAAGTTTTTGTTTCTCTTCAAGGGTTTTATCATTGCTATTGACAGCGGTAAATAACAAAGCTCGATTGAAGAACACAAAAGTTGTGAACGGGATTACGTTATCCTTAATTCACCCTGGAAATTCCTTAAGCTCCAGTTCCAAGAAATTTATTGAATATGTTTAATGCGCAAAATATTATGAAAAATTTTTCCAACAAAGATGTCACGCTACTGATTGAATAAGCCAACTTGGAGAAGTAATTTAAACGAGTTTAATTTGTAAAACGAGCAGAATAATAATTAACATACTTTGTTCTTTACATGAAAGCAGCACATAATGACCATTGCAGCATTTCCAAACCCTGCCAACTACGTTTATCAAACCCATTATTAACCCTAAGTATTCATTTTATTTTTTCTTAAACGAAAATCTTCAGCAAAAGAGCATGATCTTTCTCCACTTACTGTCAAATCCATGCTTTAAATAGATATTTCCTCACTCACTGCACGCCAATGGTTAAAATATGTCAAATAGGTTTGATAGGGTTTGGCATGAAGGTCTCCTTTTTAAATTAAAATTTGATGTTAATGGAGAGGTTTAAAATATTTTGGAGAATTATTTTAAAATTAGGAAGCAAAGAGTGGTGTTAAACGGTCTAAATTCCTCGTCGAACGATGCAACTGCTAGATTTCCTCAGGGATCTGTCTTAGGACCTTTGCTTTTTCTCATCTACATTAATGACTTGCCCAATTATTTATTATCATTTACTAAACTATTTGCTGATGATAATCTACCTTCTCTACTGTGAGTTGCGTAAAAAAAAAACTTCTAGCGAACTTAACAGTGATTTCGCTGTTATTAAGAACTGGGAATATCAGCGAGTGGAAAATGTCATTTAAGCCTGATCCTAATAAACAGGCCACTGAAGTTGTTTTTTTCTAAAAAAGAATTGCAGTTTTCCAACCCTCTCTCTATTTTAATGAATTTTCTGTTTAATTTGACTCATGAAAGACATCTAGGGTTACCTCTTGATGGAAAACTAAAATTTCATCACCATTTAAATGATAAGATTTCTAAAGGTAGTAAAGGAATAGGTCTCATCAAACAACAGTCGCGAATACTGCCCTGAAAATCTCTGCTCACCTTATACAAATCATTTTGTACGTTCCATCTAGATTATGCCGACGCAATATATGATCAGTCTCATAATGGTTCTTTCTGTAAAAAAGTTGAATCCGCACACTACAACACTTTCCTTGCAATATCAGCGGAACCTGGCTGGAAAATTTTACTAGGAATTTGGTTTATTGAGCTTATTATAGCTGTTGGTACCGTAGGCTTGTCTCATTTTATAACATATTAAGGGGAAGTGCGCCTCAATATTTAATATATTTTTTACCTACGCCTGTTCAGTCGCGCAATGTTAGTCGTCGTAGTGTTTTTAATAATTTTCCTTGTCGTAATAACTTTCGGTAACTCTTGTTTCCCTTTTCTACAAAAGAATTGAACAAACTTTAACCAGTAATAAGGCAATCAGGTTCTGTGACCCTTTTTAAAAAATCTCTTCTCCGTTTTATTCGCCCAAAATAAATGCCAGTTTTTAATATAATGGATTCTCATGGCTTAATTCATCTTACTCGTTTACGAGTTAGGTGAAGTCATTTATAAGAGCATAAGTATCGTCGTAACCTTTGCTGATACGCTTGTTCCTATCTGTAATTGCGGAGTTTTAGAATCCAAAACCACCGAACACTTCCTCATTGTCCCATGTGTACTCATAACAGAATAATCCTCCTTGACAAAATTATTGAATTAATTGGAAGTACATCAAATCTCTCTGATGCAAAATTAGTTCATGTGCTACTTTACGACAATGAAGTATTTAACCTGGAAAAGAATTTACCTATTCTTAAAGCGAGTATCTCTTTTCTTAGAGTATATTTCGCCAGAATTGAACATTACCATAAATCAACTTGCTTTAAAAGTTATGAATACTTTAAAACGATTACTGCCTAAACCTTTTCGATCACTTTATTAGAATTTATATTTAAAAAATCTCAAAAATATTTATATTGCATTCGTTACAGTTTCTCCTTTAACCAGGACTAAAAAACTATTGAACTAAATTTTAGTTATCAGCTATAACAATTAGAATAATAAAGCAGACCAAGATATTAACACTTGTAAAAACCTATTTGACATTTATTTTGTCAAAAATATTTTAGAAACGGAAAGAAAAGCACTTATGGGAGTCAACCATTGTTATTGGAATTGTCAAACCATAACTTACATGAATCAATATATAAAGGTTTGTGAAAGCATGTTGGCAAGCCAAAGTTAAAAATTGCTAAATTAAAAAATATAAAGCTCAAAATAAAGCAAAAACTATGCGCTAGGCGGAAATCGAACCCGGGCACAAGAATGGCAATCTTTTATGTTACCACTACATACATTACTAGCGTATATGAGAATTTTCATAATTCCATATAATATATTTGAATCTGAAGAAGAAAATTGAAATAGATTTCAACAAACAACACATTTTCTTACGTCACCAGAGTGATTAATACACAATAAAGAAATAAATTCTCTGTCGATATTGGTCTACTTAGTACTTAATACTGTATATGTCACATTTTTGATGCTAAAATTAATCGGCCAGTTTTTAGAATAATGGTAGATTTACTACCTTTTTTTAAAAAATATAATTTATTTAAAAAAATTAACAAAAGCAGACACTTGCGGTAATAAATGCAACTAAAATATAAGGTAAAAACAATTATATATACACGTTTCTTTCTGTGTGTATTTACAAGGTTAACTAGTGATTAAAAATAATATGCCACAAACACATAGTCATAGAAAATACTTTGTTTATTCAAAGAAAACTGGTCTAAAGGATGCAATCTGTGGGGTTCCTCAAGGATCAATACTAGGTCCAATTTTATTTTTAATCTATGTTTACGATATGTGTAATGTTTCCTCTTTAGTAAAAACCATTAAGTTTGCTGACGAAATAAACTTTCTCCGTGATAAAAACATAAAACAACTTTTTGCCAAAATGAAAGAAAAACTAGAAAAATATAACACATAGTTTAAAGCAAATAAACTGTCACTTAACGGCAAAAAATAAAAGTTTCCTCTATTTTATAAAGCATTCCCTTTAAAATTACCTACTCTATTGTTCAATGATTCTAAATTAAAGAAAATTGACTCTTTGAAATTCCTTGGTGTTATTTTTGATGAAACATTGCCGTGAAAAGTACACATAAATACCCTTGAATCAAAACTTGCCTCGATAATCGGCCTCCTTTTTAAAACCAGAACATTCCTGAATTTAAAATCTAGACGTCCTTTATACTTCACTTTTGTGCACAGTCACCTTACGTATGCAAATATTGCATATAAAATCAATTCATCCATCAAAACTTCAAAAATTAACCAACCAGCAAAAATACATTTGCAAAGTATTAACATTCCAACTTTGGAATATTAAACATTTTTTAAATATCTATCAAATTCTAAAATTCATGTAGAAACATACACAACAGAAACTTCCGTCAAGTTTTGAAAATTCCTTTGCTAATAAACAGACAATCAGATAATCAGATAAAACCTCAGGATCAACTCTCAAAAAAAAGTGTAAACTACCTAAAGATACTTGTAAATATGTCGAACATTCCATAGTATATCGAGGGCCAAAACTATGGAATATCTATCTTCTTCGAAGAATTAAAAAACGCATACAATCTAAATATATTTAAAGGACTTTTAATAATACACCTCAATACTTGATTGAAACTTTTACAACAACAAAATATCGTTATTTTTGTTCAAACACTAAGTAGTTGGATATTTCACGTTTAAAACGGATTTCCATGAAAAGATACTTGGTTTTCCGACCAAGATGTGTCTTTTGGGTGATCCGTCCAATGACCATAAACCAACTTAAGTCCAACTGTTAAACTAAACACCTTTTATATTCTACATATATATATTTTATGTAATTGAACACGATATATGTTTTTAAGTGTATTGTATATACTTTTTTAGTGTTGATTTATGTTATTGGAGAAATATATTGATAGAAAAAAGTCAGTGTAGAAAAAAATATCATTTAAAGCCTCTCTTATTTTTAATGATTGTTATAATTTGATTTTTTGTAACTACATTTTTTAAAAGTTATTGTTGCTACTGATTCTGGTCCAGCTACATGAAAAACTTCATGTAAAGGTATTTTACGCCATCTAAATCTAAAATAAATCTATCTAAATGCTATCTCACAGTCTAAATATTTTTTTGGAATTTGCCATTGTATTTAGGTGCAGATAAGAGTAAAGGGGTTAAAATATGTATATGAGCTGCACCGTGATTGTAAACCGTCCGTCTAGCAGTTATGATTGGCATTGACTCATCAGGTAAAACACTTGTTGTAAAAGTCCACGATATACACCCTTGTCCTTAGAAAAATTTTAGATTCCATCTTTATAGTTTGTGATGATGATAATGTAACATTAATAACAATTATTATTCTTACCATGCTAATTGTGAATAAAATTGTTCATTAAACACCACGTTAAATGTAACCAACCGTTTTTGTGAGGCCATAACGTCAGAGTGTTATTTGAATTATTTAATTGTTACCCCAAGAGGACATAACCACTTTTTTACTGTTAAATTTAATTATTCAGTCTCTCAGAGGTAGAATCGTGGCTAAAGTTGCTTTGGCAGTCTTCCCAAAGTGGGGAAAATTGGTTATTTTTGACCATCTATTAAAAGATAAACTGTTAAAATGCCAAAGTGATGAAATTGTGTGGGTATATCTTTTAAAATCCTTGTTGAACGTGTTGAAAATGTTAGTAATCATTTTGTTATTAGTTCCTTAATCTTTAGGTGGTAGTTATTGATCTTTAGGTGGTAGTTATTGATCTTTAGGTGGTAGTTATTGATCTTTAAAATTTGTTGCTTGTTATTCTTAAAACAAATAAAAGTTTATGAGTGTTTTTTCAGAAAAGTATTGAAATAATGCCAGCTGTAGCAGCATTAACAGAACTACCTAATATACCGCTAAGACAACATAACAAGGTGAACTGAATTAACCACCCACAATGTTTTAAAGATTTTCATGGCCAAGTAAGCGCCTCATTAATGGCACATTGCTTTTATATGCTTTGGATTTTTCTTATAAGATAAGTTAATGAACCCTGGATATGCTAGTGAGCTGTGCAGTAAAAAATAACCATTTGACGTTGACTGTAAGTTTTAATAAATTATATGTTCAAATGCAGTTTACCATAGCTAAAATTATTTCCATACTAACAAAAAAACATTTTCAAGAAGTCATTAGTATGGTCACTTATTTGTCAGTAATATAAGTTAGTTTCTTATTATGACAGATAAAATCATGAGAGCAAAGATTGGGTTATATCGAAGTAAATAATTTAAAGAACGACTCTTAATTCACCTAAAACTTCTTTCTAGAAAAAATACTGACCTATTGCACCTCCAACGAGAATGCTAGCTATGATACTACAAACAATAAATTTTTTGAAATCCTTTGGTTTCTTATCAATCATTTAAATTCAAAATAATTTTAGGTGATTCTCCCTCGTAGTTTTAAGTGCCAATGACCATGTGGAGTAACTGAAGTACACCACAAGTGGAAGTAAGTAAACTTCGTCAATTGTTTTAAATTTTCATTTCATATCGATTTTGAGATTACTTTTTTTCTGGTTTAATTGTTTATGTTTTTAAAGGAAGTGCTGGAGCACTTTTACAGTTGTAAACAAATAATTAAGATTAAAATCACTACACAGTTTATGTAACAGCCATATGATTTTTGATTTATCGTGGTGTGTTGACATTGTTCTATTTTTAAAATATATATTTATATTTTTGCGGTTATTAGTAACTACCTACGAATAAAATACAAAACAGCAGATACATGGACACTAGAGACTGCACCCAATGTATACAAAAAATATCACACGAAACATTATCGTTTTGATAATAGTGTAGCCACAACCAGCTTCAACTTAACTCTCTTTGCCCATGCGCGTTACAAAAAGTCTCGATTAATAACTAAGAACAAATGAAGTTCCACCTATAGGGTAGGCTAGCATTATCCCGATCAAGCTAATTGCACATCTTCAAATGTGATCACAGTGGAGTCCCGTTGTCTTGACATTTCAAGGAACCGATAAAAAAGATTTAGGTAACGCGATTATTGTAGTAGGGGTGCTTCGAGATGACGAGACTACAATGGGGGAAAATTCGAGATGCAGGATTTCCAGATTGCAGTACAAGAGGATGACAAAAGACAGCGTCTAAGATACCAAAAGTTGGAATATCGGTAACGGAATCAACAAAAAAAATGTTTAATTGAGAAATATAAACAAAAAAAGACGTGATAAATTGCGATTAAAATTTTAAACTTTAAAGTAAATGTTTAGAACTTTTCCGCAACTCACAAAGAATACACAAAACATAGAGATTGTGTACAACTAACTTTGTACTAATCGGCCATTAAACTTTTATGACATTTTCACTCATAAAGTTCTAAATAATTCCTTATTTAATTCCTCAAATTTTTGGACATCGTTGGAAAGACTCATTAGATTTCGTGAAAATCTACTAAAGTAAATGATTTGGTAAAAACTTATCAACGATCAAAACAATTTCCCTTTTACTAGGACACTGTGAAAAAAATGCTCCGTTAAGCTCCATTAAACGCCTCTCTCTGAAAAATACCTTCTGAAACCCTAGAAATATTTTATAAACACCCCTCTCTAATAAACGTCCCCCTCCCAGGGCGTTTAGTACAGAAAATACGGTATGCTAATGAAAGATTAAAGTTTGTTGAAAATGACGACACAAATATAAAAACAAAACTTTCGAGACGACTTTTTTCGCGGAATTTATAGAATATGATATGCTTTTAATTTTTTTTTGCATAATAACTCGTAGCTATCATGAAATTCAATTTTAAACCTGAAAAAAAGTCATCACTTATTAAGCGAAATTCGGTAATGTAAGTAAAAAGAGTGTCCCACTCTACAATTAAGTATGACAAGAGTATTCAAAACTATATACAGAACAAAATACAAAATCATGTCAAAAAAGGTTCATAAATGAATGTTTTTTTCACATGGCGCACTAAAAACTCACGTCAAATGAACGTGCGAGTTAAAGAGGAAGAACGGAAATTATTTAAAAAGTTCTTACAACTTGAGGCCAATTATCAATTATCTTGTTGCATGTTGACTTGAACCTGTGCATTAAGAGCGCCATATTTTTCCATCTTTCAACTGACTCAAAATAAAAAGTTCAGCAAACATAACTAATCCTTTTGCATTAAATAGTTATATTAACAAGCCCTTAGAATCATAAAATGATAGATTGTGAGTGATACTTGTAAGATTTGGATAATTATCGATGATTCGCAAAATACTCGAGTGGCAATCAGCGTAACGCTTCTTCCTCTGAGCTGGTGCAGGATGACTACCTTGATGTTGCAAGATTGATGCACGTATGCACGCTTTTTTTTTTTTAAAGATATTAATAAACTTCCAAAAGTTTGGATGACATGAAGAAAGATGTCCTTGAAAAATGCCCTTGTTCTCGGTAATTCTATGTCTGTTCTGTGGTACATATTCCAAAAATTGATATCAAACAATGGATTTTGGCGAGGGTCATTTAGGCGATATCTACCTATATAGGTGTCCTCAAAGCATTCTAAATAATCTTCCGAATCTCCATTAAAATTATTTGGTATTTCTTGGCATAATATTACGAAACTATTAATTACATTGTTTGGTGGAACAAAGGCTAATGCAGAAACCATCCTTAGATGTAGCGCAAAATCAAGATCGGTATTGTACTGAGCTTGTAAACCTAAGTCCTGGATGTGTTTCCACAAGTTGGAAAATAAATGGTAGAAAAAGCCTTTATTTTCAATTTTGAGGTCTTTTGTTAAAAACAGCGTTAATTGCAGCATTTTCAAAATCAAATAATATATCATCCGGATTATTTCTATTTACGATATTAAACAGGTTATTGAAAAATCGTGTGTATGTTCATTCATTCATTCATTTATTTATTTAACGTTGGTAACGCTTACATGGTTGTATATAAATATAATTATATACTCATAAACACTAATATAAACCAACTAATTTTTTTTCATGTGTAAATTATAAAATAATTAGCATAAAACAAAAACACACAAAGAACTAATTAACGGCATATTGGACATGTACATGATTTGCAGATCTATGTCTTAATAACTGATTTAAAATAAGGCAAAGATTTGCAGCTTTTGTAGTGTAGGGGGTGAATATTCTAAACAAAACACGCTTTAAAAATAAGTGAGTTTGTGCCATAACTAGATGTTCTTGCAAGTGGGAGATTCAAAATAAAAGAAT
>JAUZNK010010838.1:0-22154 GCA_035046665.1 Euphysa ruthae
TAATTCCTTGGTAAAATATGATAGCAATATATCTCCTGATATCATTTAAATCAATTGGCGACCACCGTTTCATTCTTTAATGTGGTTTAAGTTCTTTCTCAGCTATAACCTGCTCAGAAAATAAATTAGTTTGATCAGCTATATATGTAAATTCTTTAGCACTTTCTGTTTCTATATTTTCCATATCTGTATCAGAAAAGTCTGACTGAATTATTTCTTCTTCTGTTTCAGAATTTTCACCATCTGAAACATCAAATACAATTTCTTCACTTTCAAAGCCATCCTCAGCCAGTTCAGATAACTCACCATCATCATTATGCATAAATTCTTGCGATTCTTGCACAGTATATACTCTCTTCTTACTACTCTTTGCTACTGAACTTGAACACGAGGTTCTTGTAAAATCGGCCATTTTTTTTTGTAGGGTATAAAGAGCTGCTTATTATATGAGCAGTATAACAACAAAAAGCATAAGGGCGTGAAAATCCAAAATTTAAAAGATTTATGTTATCAAAAAACCGAACCTAATACGTAATACGTAATATTACATCAAAAACAAAGCAAAGCAAACATTACTATATATGGACGTAATATTACGTCAGGGACATATTCAGCCCGTAAGTCGCTCGACGTAATATTACGTCATGGACATTTCAGTACCATTTTCGGTCAACGTAATATTACGTCAAGGACTGTTAAAGGGTTAAGTAGTATTTTATGGTTCGATAATTCTATTGTTCGAATTTTTTTTTTACAAATACACAAATCTTTTTCATGAGTTTGTTCATTTTTTTTGTTGTATGATGACATGTCTGCCAAGTCCAAATTGATTTAATCTTCATGATTATTAAAATACATCTACTGGCTGCCTTAGTAGGCAGTCAGTAGATATAACCTTGTGGATGTGTTAATATAATTATAGAATAGTAATTATAGTATAAAATAATAAAATTAATGAAAAAGATTTTCATACTTGAAAAAAAGAATTTTTGAACAATAGAATTATTGAACATCAAACTATTACTCAATTCTTCCAAGAATTGTTAAAAATGAATTGAGCAAAGAAAAAAAGTAGAAAAATTTCATGTGATATTTGAATGATTGACAACACAAATTGACAGCACAACATCATTTCAATGGAATTGAAAAAATAGACACAAGATGGTAGCTGTGACAACATCCAGTTGAAAAGAAACGTTTAAGTAGATGTTCTTTTAATAAATTATGGAAATATATAAAGATAGCTTAGTAATAGTTTCTAAAATTATGGCTTTAAAATTAATATGGACTAAATTTATTTTATGTTTATTAAACTCATGATAAAATTTAGTCATTAGTCATGGAAAAATACAAAATTTGCTGCAGGCAGGCAAATTAATTAACTAATTAACTTTCCAAGAACCTGTCTGTCTTTTATATTAACTTTCTTAATCTTAATCTATAGTCTTAATCTATAGTTGTGTCAGAGACCATATCTATCCAAGCAGGCATCTCATCCCTTGCTATAATTTTTATCATTGAATAATTATACCTCACAGCAAGAAGTTCAGTGAAGAGGATATAGGATATCAGCTTAACAATCAAACTTGATAATCATGGGCATGTCTAAACATTCACATAAAATCAATATGAATAATGGTCCTGAGCTGTGATAGCTACTTTTAGCATAGTTTATCAAAATAAGGAAATTCTCTCAAATAACAAAATGTTTTACTTTTCTAAGCTATAGACAAGCTAATAAACATCAACTAGGAAATGAGGTAATACATTAACTCTTGTTGTTTAATAGGATGCACCTTTTTTGTATGGTTTGGGGATTGTTTATTTCCACTTCAATGCTTATCAGTGGTAAGTTTTTTACTTGAAAGGAATTTCCACTTTGAAATTCTCATGTTTTACTTTTCAAATATTTTGAGAAAACTTTGTTGTTTTTTTAAGAGGCTCTTTACTTTGCGTACCTTTATAATATTTTGGTTTGGGAGTATTCATGGTTAATCATGTGAAATATTAAATATAAAAATATTAAATATTAAATTTGGCAATGCAACATACTAGTTTAAGTGAAAGTCTGTCATTACAGTTGGTGAAGTTTCTCAAAAAATGAATCTGTTTTGAATTTTATTTGTCTTTAACTTTTTTGGTGTGTTTGTTGTGTGTGTGTTGTGGTCTCAAATTTTAGGGCTTTTATAGTTTTTGGTCTCATTGTTAGGTTGGTAGAATTTTTATTTGTAGGAGAAATTCATCCATATCTGGCGATTTGTTTTTAAGTTTGTATTACTTTTTCTTGATAACTGTTCAGTAGTTTTCTGAAATTTTAAAAGTATATATAAAGACATTATGTTAAAAGAATAGAGATTTTGAAGCAAAAATTCTAATTTTTAATACGAAGCTTGAATGTGGTTATGCTAGGCTAAAAAAACTGCATCTAGTTTTTAACAGTGAAATTTTTTTTATTCTGTTTTTGTCGCATGACCTGTCAAAATTTTTACATGCCTAAATATTTCTT
This sequence comes from Euphysa ruthae, assembly GCA_035046665.1. NCBI lineage: Eukaryota > Metazoa > Cnidaria > Hydrozoa > Anthoathecata > Corymorphidae > Euphysa > Euphysa ruthae. The sequence continues at coordinate 2,507 of JAUZNK010010838.1, forward strand.
TGGTTCAATGTAATGTTTCAAAATTTTTCACAAAAAAATATGACTCATAGAGTGCTATTTGTATTACAGAAAAATGGTTTATTTTTAGGGGACTAATAGGTTATTTAGTTAAAAAAAGTAATTTTAAAAGTTTCAAAAATTCAAATTTTAAAAATCAATATCTTATTTTTAGTGAAATTGGAGGATCATAGTTGGCGTATTTTTACCCATATGACCTGTTTACCCATATGTTTTTACTCATATGCTTTTACCAATAAGGGCACAAAAATTTCTCTGTGCAAGTCCCAAATTTTGTCATTTTAATTTAAAGCTAAAGAAATTTATAAATCTGTTCTTTATTTTTTTTCAAGCATAGTACGAAGTTGAAGGACTATGAAGGTGTCTGATGATCCTCTGGTTGTATGATTTGGCTGTTTAGAATTAACCTCAGTATGGTGATATTCTGAGCAGTCAAGTTTAATAAATTATTTGCTTAGACGAGAAGCCTGGTAGATTTGTTTGATTTTGCAAAAGTTAGACACTTCAGGCTTTCGTCTCTTGCACAGTGCGAGTTTATTTTGACTAATTAGAAAATCAGCGAATTTTAAATTTTAAGGACTGAAAAGTGTTCGAGGTTCTGTATGAATATTATAGCTTATTTGATGAAGCCCTAGAAAAATTTTAAATTTTAAAGTATTTTAAACAAGAAATAAATTTAGTTAAATAAAATTTAAGACTTGTGAAAAATTTTTATAATTTTGAGTATGTATTTATCTAGTTGTGGGTCTGAATTTACATTTATTCTAATTCTTATTTTTCATGTTTCAGTCGCAAACGCTACAAGAAATCTAAATTTTAAATTATCAGTTAGGATATATTTAGTATTGTAATGCTTCTTATTATAACTATATCATCTTAGTTTTGATTAGGTACATGGATGTCTTAAAATTATTTTGAGAAAAGACCTAATCACTACACAAAATAGTTAAGATTAATAAACTATTTTCTAGGTCTATCAAAGCCTTCCAACAGTTGCTGTATGTTGATCCAAGCTTTGCTCGATCAAATGAAGTACATCTGCGTTTGGGATTGATGTTTAAATCTCTGAGTAACTTTGATGCGAGTTTAAAAGTAAGTGATTTTATTATGAATTCTTGATGGTTTATTAGGGTTTTATTTTATTTTTTTTAAAGAAATACACCAAAGCAAGAAAACGCACGGATTCTGTGAATCCTCTATCTAATAATTAAACTGTTTCTTCTATAAATATTCATTCCCATGAGGGAATGACTATCAATATTTATATTAATATTTAATACATAAGAAAAGAGATTTGGTCCCGGAACAGAACCTTGAAAGACACTAGAATTTACAGAGAAACAGATCATCGAGGTCAACCTTGATTGCCCTGTTTTAAAAAAAAGGCTATAATATTCAATACTTCACCAGAGATACCATATCACTTCATCTTCTAGAGAATTCCAGCATGCCTTGTCGAATGCCTTAGATATCGAGTGCAAACACCCTGATTTTATTGCGAGTTTGATAGGCACGTTCACAGATGACAGTAAGAGCATCATCAGTTAACACACCAGAACAAAATCCATGCTGATAATCAGATTGAGCGACTCTGAGTGACAAGCAACAAGTTGTTTAATGTTTTTAAGACCTTACTTATGATAGGAGGGTAATTACTGGGATCAGATCACTCTCCAGTTTTTTTGAATACGGGGACAACATTATGCCAACTCCAAACAAGAGCGAAAATAGGATTTTAAACTTTTTAAGAAACCTGTAGAAAATCATAATAAGTACAACTTCAGGAATTTTATCAGGGCCTGTAGCTTTAGAAGGATCAAGAGTAGCAATAAAAATTTCAACCATTTTGGTTGTTATGCTGAAATAAGTCAAGTTAGTGTCAGTCCTAGATGGAAAATCAGGCAATATGTGTCCAGAATCATTGGGAGTGGAGTAGCTACCAAACTGTTTAGCAAAAAATTCTCCCTTATTTTTAGCAGTAACAACTTCAGGTCCATTGATAAGTGGAGAGATCAAAGACTTATTTAAAAAATACTTATTTAAAAAATTCCTAGATATGTGTCTCGAGATACGATGGATTGAGTCATCAGACTTTCATGAAACTGGTTTTAGTAAGAGTGGTTAGCTTTCTCAATGATTCCTTTACAATCATTACGGGTTCTGCTTAAAAGACATAAAAAATGGTTATAATGCTTGAGTGTAGTTTCACTGGATGTTTTCTAGATGGAGCAATTTCTTTAACACATTTCTCTGTATCAAAATTGATGATGTGTACCAGTGGAATATCAGGCCCCAATCTCAATGGGGATAGAAAAACAATTTCCTATGGATAGGTGGCTCATTGGAGGAAGTGATGCTGAAGTTGATTTCAATGTTAACCACTTCATGGTCAGAGTTTACGAAAGGACTAGAGATATATTTGCAGAAATCAGGATTCAATGAAAGAAATACATCAAACGAAATTTTGCCTGCTATGGAAAGATTGTCATTTGGAAGGATCAAGATTTAATGTAACGAGGAGAAAAGATTCCACATAAGAAAAATTACTGCAAAGACCACAAATGTTAGCAAACAATAGGGATAAAGGTTTGGGTGATGAGTCACAGCCTGATTTATGTTTGCTAACAACTTTCATTGGGTTTAAAAGAAGTCCTAATTTAATGCACAATTTTAGATTTGATTAAGACTTAAAATTTTCTTTTGAGGAGTGGGGAAAGCTTAAATTTAATGAGAAAATAATTTTTTTTTGAATGAGTGTCAACCTTACCAGGAAAATAGAAAATCTTCAAATAAATTCTTTTGAATTTCTTGCGATAATGAAATAGCCTTATGAAATAGCCTTTTATATTCCTGATAATAGCGATATAGCTGAAAATATTTATAAATATTATCTCATAAAATGATTAAGAGACCAGCTGTTCTTCTGAAGAAGTAAATTTAGATTAAATTCAAAAATTGCTTATTGATGATCTTAATATTAAATTATTAAAGACTTTGGTAAGTTATAGAAACTAACAAGGAAAACAAGCATGGAAACAAGAAAACAACATGTCACAAATTATTCAAAAAAATAAAAAAAATTAATATATAATTGATTTATTATTACATTGATAATTTATTGATATATTAATAAATTTCATATCACATAAATTTCACATCACATAAATTCATTCTGCTATTTTATAAATTTCACATCACATAAATTCATTCTGCTATTTTAATCTATCTGTCTATCTTGTGACCACAGTCAAAAATTTGCTATGACTATCTTTTTCCATCTTTTTCTATCCTCTATTTCACAAGCGAGATTTTCCTGCGATATTCCTGTGTCTTGTTCAAGTTGATCAATATATGTGCGTTGTTGACCACCCACACATCTATTTCCATGGTTTTATTCTCATATGATCAGTTCATGTACAATTTCTTTCTTGTTTCTATGGCAGTGCCTGGTGAATCTAAGGAGCCTTTCCTTTATTACAGTTGTGAAGCTAGGCAGTTTTCCGTACAGGGCTTTGTTTGGAACCTTGTCCTGTCACATGACACCTTTAACTACCCTGAGCATTTTTGTATATACGCCGTCTAGCTTCTTGCTTGCTGCCTTTGTCAATGTCCACATTGCTTATCCATATACGAGAACTGTTTCCACTGCAGCTCTAAAAAACTATCTTCGGTTCTTTCTTCAATCCCCAAATTTTATCTAGTTTAGATAGTGCTGACCAGGCCGTTCCAATTCTATTATTTATATTCTTTGAGCAGGTATTTACCATGCTCCCAAATATCGAAAGTACTTGGTTCAGCACATCTCCACCTATTGTTTTCAATTCTACTTTTTCCTGATGAAAGAGCATATATTCCGTTTTGAAGCTGTTGATGTGCAGTCGAATTTGCCTTGCTTCTCGTTCTAGTCCTCATAGTAATATTTGCGATTTGTTTAGGTTATTGGACATCCGCAAAATCAGCATCGCAAATTACTTTTGCTGGATGTCTCCTGCTTCTAGTTCTATTGAGGATAAATCTCAGGTTTTGTTCTTCTCCAGTTATTTGCCTCATGACATAGTCTAGAGCGATTATAAAGAGATATGGTGCTAACTTGTCTCCTTGTAGTACTCCTGCTAGTATTTCAAACTCAGTGTTGTCGTCTGGAGATATGACTTGGGCTCTTGTGTGCATGTATAGCATGTTAATAGCAGTTTCCTTAATAACGAACTCTATTTAAATGTTGTCGGTTCAATTAGTTTATTTAAAAACTGAATAATTACTGTATTACTTAGGTCGTTCTTTTATATCAGTTACACAAGGTTACCTTGTTATATAACATTTACAAATAGTTTTTCTTCTTTATATTAATTTTTTCAAAAACAAATTTGAATCTCTGGCCGAAATTTTATCTAATGATATTCTTTTAATTTTATAAACTAATTTAATAAATTCTTTTTCAGAAAATAGTTTTCTTATCATCAGGTATTGCATAGATGGGATAACATTACCAGTGGGTTTTTTTGGTGGTCCTTTACTTCTAGGCAACTGACTGGATTTAAGTTACCCAGTATATTTCAAGCTATTTCAGTTGAAACTCCCTTAAAATGTTAAGCAAATCTTCATTAAATAAGGGTTCAATTACTGAAGTTTTTGGATTTTCATTCTAAAAATTATTTTGATTTTCTATAAATTTAAAATATTATATAAATTATATTATAAATTATTATATATTATACATATATATTATTATTATATTAAATTATATTCTATAAATTTGCAATATGAACTGAGTGTTTAAGTTTTCTATAAACTACATGCATTGATTTGATCTTGATGAATCATATTATTTTATTATTATTTATTTCAGTTTACAGATTCCCTAGGGTTTTTTAGTGAGTATGAACTAATGGTTGATACAATTTGTAAGTTTTTACAATCTAAAGGAATTCAGAGAAATTTCTTTAATAACCTTTTGTATAGTCAATTATATGGATTTTATGTTTTTAAATTCTTAACCCATTAAACACTTATGCACCATATTAGTGCGAATTTGTTTGCTCTATTCACAAGTCTTGTTTTAAAATTCCTGTTAAAATGACATTAGAGTTTTACTCTGCCTAACGTTATAATCCAAAAAGATACTAAATCCTTTCGGAAAATTTTCCGGCAATATTTGAATGCTTTTTACAAGAAATACATGAATTTATTCAATAGATTTCACAAAGAAAAATAATGATTTTTCACTGAGTTTTGAAGATCTAACATTCAAATGCTATGCTGAAAGTTTTCAAATTATTTATTTATAAATGAATATTTATACAGGATAAAGATATATCAGTACATAGATTATTGCTGTCCTGTTACAAAATATATAACAAAAAAGGTAAATTAAGGTTTAACACATTTGTATGATATGTAAAAATACTTTTGGAAATGTTGGTTAATATTATTTTTAAACTCAGAGAAAGATTTAATTTCTTGAATGGATCTAGGTAAGTTGTTGTAATCTTTTGCACCCATAAAATAAAACCCATGTCTTGTCACCTGCAGACGAATTTTGGGCAATTTGATAATTATACCACTTTTTCAGGTCTTTTTCCCATATTATTAGTTTGTGCATAGACTTTCATCATTACACCGTCTAACTATTGTGCACGTGCGTTTCTTTATCGTGCTCGTGATTGATGGTAAAAAGATTGCAGGTTCACTTACAATTCCTTCAAAAGGTTGATAAAAAAGGCACCAAAAATTTTAAATTATGCAAGTGTTTTCGGAAATTGTCTACAAAAATGGTTGTTATGAATTTGTTAGATCTATTTTGTCATTACCCAAATTGTTGATTTGAAACCACTTGGTTCCTTTCAAGATATTCCAAAAACTGTGTGTGCATTGTTCTTTCTAAAAATTTAGACAATACAAACAAGATCGTTATTGGGCGGTAATTGGAAAGAACATTACTGGGTTTGAAGATTGGTGTTGTTTATGTTTCTTTCCAATCTGTTCGAACTTTCCCGGACGAAATCAAAAGATTAAACGTGGTTTGATGTTTCTGCAAATTAATTAGCTTTGAGAAATCCTTATATGGGGAAGAGACTTTTTACCTAAAAGCTTTTTGTTTTTAGCTTTTGATTATGTGATCCTTTGTCACAGATTCTATTTTATTTTAGTTTAGAAACATAATTAAATGTTGGGAAATTAAAACCAACTTTTACATTAAAGATTTTTAAAAAAATTTATTTATAGCTTTTATCTAAGAGGATTTGATGCCTGGTAGGTTATATAGAGCTTGTATAAAAATGGTGTTGTTTATTTTCATTGACTGGGAATCTTGCAACAAATACTTAATTACATACATTACATTACATACCATTACATACATATTTACCAACTTACGGAGTAAATGTCATTATATTCTAAATATTTATATATATGGAAATATGTTAGCTTTCCAATTGGGTATAATATACACAATAATATATATCATCTGGTGAATTTATGGTAAATCCTGTTAAATTTTGTGTTAAATAAATATGAAATCCAACTTATAATTTTGAATCATGAAAATTTTGCATTGTGTTTGGACCAAGCTTTTCTTTCTTGGTTAATGTTATGATGGAAAATAAAAGTTTATTTGACTTTTTAAGTTTTATTATTTTGTGTGCAAAACGTAATTCCTATTTAGTATTCCTATTTATATTTATTATTTAGTATGACTAAATTCAGTTATCCAATGAGATATTATTTAACTTTTTTTCTAGCATTTTCAATTGGCTCTCTTGGATTCTAGCCCTTGTTCTCTCTCAAAGGTTGAAAGTAAGTTTATGTTTGTGATATGACTAACCAGGAGTTTTTTAAGTAATATTTTATTATTGTGCTCTTTATAAAATAGTTTTATGACTCTTATAGTCATCTGTCAAAAGCTCTTGCTTTCATTAAGTGGCCTAAATATAATAATTGAGGATACAGCTTAATAAGAGAAATAATGTGATGAATCCAAATTTAAAAGAAAAATTCTCGTTAGCCTGATTTTGGGGTTAAATCAAAAAAAAATTGACCGAAAATTTGTATTTTTCAATTTTTCTATGAATCTGCTACTCGACGTTTTTTCACTCTTTGCATACAATTTTTTAAGATTTTCTCAAAAGTTCTAATTTCACTAAAATCTGGGTAGACGTGTTAAAATCATGATGCTCGCTCACTTTTTCCTTTAAATCTGCTCTTCTGTTGTTTCTATTTTTTTTCGTGAAGTTAAGAGTTAAAGAGGGAATGACCTAAGAAAGCTTGATTTAAAAAATATATATATATATATTTTTTTTTTTTTTTTTTATTGCGCTTTCTTTTAGGTAAGTAAGGAAAAACAGAATGAGCATTTTTTATTTATTGACTTATAAGCTACAGAAAAAAAAATGAGCCAGTTCCAGGTTCAAAGTTTCTTATGTTTCCCAATATCTGTATAACATAGGCAAAAGTTTATTTTCAAGTTTTTATTGAGATATTTTTGAGATAAGGTAAGATAAATTAAATGTCAAAATCAAATTTTTCAGACATTTGTTCGACTCTTTTTAGATAAACAAGGCAAAAGCAAACAGAAAATAAGAATTTTGTATTTTTCTTTTAGTCTACTGAATATATTTTCTTAAGAGTAGCAGTCAAGGATTTGAAATAAAACAGTCTAATAGTCTGGGTATTTTTTCTAATCTTGTACAATACTTATCTTTTATTTTAAGACCATCTTTTGATGCATTTCCTCATCTGTAGAGGGCTCTATTTTTTAGGACTGGGCCCAAATATTGTAGTTTTTTTACCAAGAATGGGATTTGTTTGAAAATATTTCACCAAAATTATAAAATAATAAATTGACAGGTCAACCATTTTGATTTAAAAGTTTTTTTTTTTTTTTTTTTTATTTCTTTTTTTTCCAAGACATTATTTTGCTGATTCTTTTAAAATTTAAAAATTTGATTAAAATAATTGATTTAATTAATTTAGTAACTCATCGAAAAATTTTTGCCTGGACTTTTTTGGATATTTAAATGATAGATTTTTATTATTTTTATTTTTTACTAAGAATTTTTAGTCATAAGGGATACGCTTGCTTTGAAATTTCATGTTTTATTTGTTTAGTTCAATTTCACATTGCTCATCTATTTGAAATGCAAGCAAAATATGAGCTTGCCAAAGAAGCTTATCAAGCTATCATAGCTGCTCCCGCCATGTTACCAAATATACAATCTGTGGCATGGAGACAATTAGGTATTATCAAACTTAATTTTACTAACTCTCTGCTTTTTACAAAAATATCTCTTTAAAATGAATAATAGTTTTTAAAATAAGTGTCGACTTGCGTGACGATTTTCTTTAACTTCAGTTTCGTGTTGTTTAGACTGTTTATTGTAATTTTACTCATATTTGGTCAATAGCTAAATGATTTTTTTTTTAGTTTAATGAAAATGATTTATTTTGAGTATTTTACTTTAAAAAATCTCATTTGAATATAGATTTCTGGAAAAAGTGTGGTCTGTTTGGGACAAAAAACAACATTCTTAATATTTCCAAAATCCTATCACTTTTTTTTTTAAATTCCACATGAAATTGAAGGACCATAGAGTTTAATTTTTCTCCCTTATGCCTACCTGCTGAAATTTTTCTCTCTTGGGATACGTGCTCTTTTAAAGGTAAATTTTAGTTCAAAAAAGCGTTTTTGATTTTCTGATTTCGGCTTGATACATCGTTTAAAAACACTGGTCGCTAAAGTGGTCAAATTTGGTGCAAACAGTAACACATGTTTCGATTTTTTCAAGAGTTTATGTTTTGATTCTTTTGAAATTTGATATTATATTTAAAAAGGTATTTCTTATGATTTTTTGATCAAGGCATCTCAGCCATTTTTGGAAAGTTTCAACCCTACTACTTTAGTGACTTTTTGAATTTTTAGAAAATTTTAAATATATTGGTTTATTTTTATAAACCTACTACAACTGCTGTTGTAGTAGTTTCCTTTTCACAGATCAACTGCAACGGTAGTTAATTTTTCATATGTCAATTTCTGTAGTAGTAGTTTATTTATAATATATCAACTGCTGTAGTAGTAGTTTATTTTTCACATACAAACTGCTATAGTAGTAGTTTATTTTTAATATATCAACTGCTGTAATAGTAGTTTATTTATAATATATCAACTACAGGAGTAGTAGTTTATTTATAATATATCAACTACAAAAGTAGTAGTTTATTTTTTTTTTTTTTTTAACTATTCGTTTTTCCATTTCTTTTACATCCCTAGAATGTTTTTTCCAAATTGTGTTTTGCAAATAAAATTACTTTAACAAAGATATGGAAGTGGTGAATATGTTCTGATATATAATATTTTTGGTATGAATAAGGATCTATAATGTTTATCATAAATATGAAAAAATTCTGCTATAATTTATACTGTCAGTATAATTTATTCTGCACCTAAAAAATTTTTGTTCCTGGAGCGGTTTTTTTGCAAGGTTTTTTTAATTTTATTTTATGAAATTTAAAGGATTGTTTTTTTCAAATATAAGGGGAAATATATGGCTTCATGATTGGTTAACTCCACAAAGTAAATATATTAAATCCACTGGTTTCATTTTTACATTATGTTTACCAAATAATACTGCATGTTTGAAATCATTCATTCATTCATTGTTATAATAAACTCATAAAACTTTCCAATTAGCCAAAGTAGAATGCAAAAGAATGCAAAGAATTTAATTTCGGTTGTTTGTAAATCAAATAGAAGAAAAGATAATTACACAATTAAAGAAAGACATTTGCATATTTCATAAAAAAATTCAATAACTTGAAAGACGTGATGTGAGATTATTAGCGAAGTTTTGATCAACCATTAAATTATTTAAAATTGTTTATCCGAAAACAACAAAAGAGGTCATTATGCAACTCATAATGAACAAGGGTTAATTTTTCAGCCTTGAAAAAAGGTGTTTCTCATCTTAATCCCACTCCAAGTGCTTACTGTGTGAATTCAAAAATCTCAGCTGGTTTAGCTTTACACTCTGTTGGTTTTTTAAAAATCTACTACATTCATTTTTTTCATTTTTGAGTTAAGTTTTTCTTATACTCTTGTTTTTATTCTTATTTATTATTTAGAAGCCTTTCTCTTTTTATTAATATTTTCTAATTAAAAAGGTGTTTTGGATGAGCCATTCCAAAATTTTACAAAAAATTTTGCTTGTATTTTGAAATAGTGTACTTTGAAACATCTTACTTTTAAAAACCCAAATTAATTAGCGTAGATTTTGGCACATAACTCTTGCAATTATTGCAACAGCGTGAGGTTATTTCTTAAACAATGCCCTGAGTCCATTAACAACTAAGCACTTTTCTTTTGTTGTTATTGTAAAATATTTTAAAAATGTATTAGAACTGTAAGAGACATATGTATGTGTTTGTATAAGTTTAAAATTGTTTGTTTAAATTTTAAAGTAAAATGTAGCTAGAAGTTTTTTAGGCTTTTGGCAAGCAATAAATATAAATGCAAGTTCAAACTAGAGAAACTAGCCTAGGGAATGATCCAAAGTACCATTATAATTCAAAGACGACCTTTCACAAAGTCATTTTGACAATTTTGAATTCACATCAACACAGGCAAGACTATTTCACAATGTTGTTATTTGTAGATTTTGGTTTAGAAAAAAAAATGATGCTTTTCTCTAGCTCAGCTTGTTAATACTAAATACTAGCAGATATAATTACATCAAAAATATTGTATCACAGGGTGGATGCATCACTCTCACCATCAGTTAGGTGAGAAAACACAACGAATACAAGAAGCTGTACATTGCTTACAGAAGTCTGTTGACCTTGATCCTAGTAGTGGCTCCTCCTGGTACTTTCTTGGAAGGTATTTTTGTAAAACCAGCTTAATTTTTGTATACATTCTAAAATTCTCAATGTAGTATTTCAAAAAACAAGTATAATGTAAATAACATTTAACAAGCCAATGAGATAGTTTCGTTATTTTTTGTATTAAAAATTAATTTAAAAAAAAATTTTATTTAACATAATTAAAAAAAGTTATTTTATTTACTTATAATCTTCCTGAATATTATCTTTTTTTAACTGGTATTTAGATGTTTTGCTCAACTTGGAAAAATTCACGATGCATTTACTGCATACCGGCATGCTATTGATAAAGCTGAAGCAAATGCTGATACGTGGTGTTCTATTGGAGTTTTATACCAACAACAAAACCAGCCAATGGATGCTCTGCAAGCTTATGTCTGTGCAGTACAATTAGATAATAATCACGTGGCTGCATGGACAGATCTTGGTGTTTTGTATGAAACAGGTGGTCATTTTAAGTAAGTGCATTTAGCTAATCATTTATTTAGAAATTTTTAGTTTGTCTTTTTAACTGAAAACTTATAAATGATGATACGAAATGACTGAAAATTTATAAATGATGATATGAAGTGACTCAAAACTTATAAATGATGATACGAAATGGGTAATTGTTTGGTATTTTGAAAAAATTTTTCTACTTTGTGTCGTAAAAAGTGATGGCTTCTGTAAATTATGTTCATATATTTTAATGGAAACAAAATTTTTTTCAGTAGTTTACATCTGTAGTTTTTTATTTTTATCCTATCATGTTTTTAGACTCCTGATGAATCTTGCTAGGTTCCAATCAATTTGCCGATTTCCATTCATTCATTCATTCATTGAATTGATCAAACTTTCTGCAAAAAAAAAATTGGATTTGAAAAATTATATTTTTGATAGGTTCAGTTCAGCCTAAAAAGGATTCTTTGTTACCAAATGCTTTTTTTGAATTTGTGTAAAATTTTTCATAATGAAGGTGTATTTTTACCAATGCTATTTGTAAACTTTGTTAATTTATAAAATGCCTTAAATTATAAATTGCCACTGAAATTCTACCCAAATAGCACTATAAAACATTAATTCCTATTATTTGGTAATGATGCTCATTTTGGAAATTACTTGGATTGGAAATCGCTTTCTGTTTTTAATTGTAGGTATATTTTATTTAGAGATGCTTCAATTTGTTACTCTAATGCGCTACAAGCATGTGGTAAGTATTTTACTAAAGCAAAATGCTGAATAACTTGAGTTTAATTCTAAAACAGTATTAAAGCTTATTAGTAGCCTTGCAGAAGCTTGACAATTTTCCCTAGCTTAGCAGTCAGGCCTGTAACTTGTGAGAAGTGTGAATTATTACAAAATAATTGCAATCGGATTTTTGGGCTATTTGAGACACACCAGAGTGTAGTACACACAGCACTAAGCGCAAGCTATTGTTATTGCTATTTCTGAAACATAAAACGTCAGAGAATCAGTTAGAACTATTCTTATGACCTAAGCAAAACATAGGTTTCTGACAAAAAGTGAGTAAATAAGACGTTAACCTTGCAAGAAGTTTGTGATCTTGATATAGATTTGTATGCTAATACTGTTCAGGTTTAAAAACTAATTATATTTTTAGCAATCAACATTTATATACAATAGAATGTATCTTTTTGAAAATTGTATGCGTTTTATCGTAGTTTACTTGGTGTTTAAGAAAAACTTAAAAATAAAACAAAATTTCAGGGAATCGCGTAGTTGTGATTCTCAAGTTGATAGGTACATCTGTTGATATTGCTGTGGATCTCACAGAAGGTTTGCTTGATGAGGGTCAATGTATTTGTATTTGTAATGTATTTGCATTGTTGATCATTGAATTATAGGTATTTGCGTTTGATGATAGCTGATGATAGCTAAACCATCATCCGTCTTTAACCTTACTAGAGTAGGCTCGAGTTGATTAGTTTTTATTTCTAAAAGAGATCGTGTTTTTACATTTTAGGAAGTCCAAACACTGGATTGGAAACTCGAATGAAATGCTTGAAAGAAAAAATGGCTTCTCCATTGGTTGGAGAAGTGAACAAAAAGTTATTATTTTCTGTTATATTTTGTATGATGAAATTTAAAAGCCTGATTTTTAAATTTTTAACCATGGTACCATTTATAAAACTTATTCAGTCATAGGAACTAAATCTTCTGCATTTCTTCATTGTAGAAGTGCTTTGAATATATTTTTTTTTAAATAACCCATGTTTAACCAAAAAAAAACTGACTGCATTTTTTCTTCAATCTCTCCATGTTTGCTGTTAAACTCTGGCTAATAATGTCTAATAAGAAAAGGTAATAATCAAACATTATAAAAAAAATTCTACTAATTTTTATAAAAATGTGGCTCTTTAATTTAAAAGCTTTTGTGTGTGGTAAATACTGTGTCTATAATTTGGTTTATCTATAATATATGCCTAATAATATGTTTGTTTTTGTCTATTTTTTGTTTTCTTCCAGAATTTGGAAAGATTTTGGCAGGTAAAGTTTGTGGCTATGCCTTCCATAAAATGATATATACCTAGCTTGTTCTTTTATTTATTTTTTCTATTATTTTTTTCTATATTAGTCTTCCAAGCATTGAAGAAGCCTGGAAACTCCCTATCCCTGCTGAGCTGACAACTAGGACTGTTCGTCTTGTGCAGCAGGTAAATAATGATGTTATAGATCTTAATAAAGTATTTTTAATGGAGTGAAATTGATTTTTGAGAGGTTGGGAAACAATTTCAAGTACTAATTAACCCTATCTAGTCCAAAGGAGTTGATTTTTCCTCTCTGTTTAATAACATTTTAGGTTCCTTTTTTTTAAATTAGCTTAAATTATATGACTTTTCTAATATTTATGATGGTGGAAATACAAATTATAATTATAATTATAATTAAATTATAAATTAATAAAAATAAACCTAATTATAAAAATACAAAAATAAAAGAACATAAGTATCTTAATTATTTTATAGCCCTTTCATCTTCTATTTAAAGAAGAAATTAAAAGAATTTAAAGAATTTAGAGAAATTTAAAGGCAACCTTCTTAACCAGATGTCATGATTGATAAATTAAACGACTATCTTAGTATTCTCCAAAATGGTTCTCTAAGTTTCCTCTCTTTCACAAACTAAAATTTCCTGAAAGTAAAAACGTTTTAACATACTGTTTGCATTTTTGTAGGCTCGTTTGAAACATCAAATCGTTCTCCAACACAAAACTCAATCAGTGCCATTGAAAGATGAAGTTAAAACTGAAAATGATGATTTAACAGATCCAGGAGCAGCTGTTGACCAGCAAATTCAAGCAACACTTGATGACATGAAAAATCTAACAAGTGATTTAAATATTGATCAAATCCATTCAACATTATTTAATGACTCTGTGATGCAAGATGAAAAATCTGAGAGCATATCACGCCCTTCATCGGCACCATCTTCTTTTATTGAAAACCCTGTAATGTCTCCTATTTCTTCCAGTTGCCCTCCCATTATTCATTCACCAGTAGAGAATAATACAACCGAATCTGCTCCTTCATGGAATCAAAACTCACTTTCCATAAATGAAGATAATATACATGAAAGTGAACTTGTGAAATCTGACACTAATTTAAATGCAATAAATATTTCTACTGCAGCTCCAAATATTAAAGAAACTGGTGATCCTTCACTGCCTGTTAGCACAAGCTTGTCATTAGTCTCTCCATCTATCGAAGAGAGAGATACAAATGGCTTACAACCAATAAGTTCATCAATAAATAAAGAAAACACATTAGTTGACAGTAAAATTCTATCGCCTACAATAACATCTCCTTTGATATCTCCTAGTAGACCATTTGGTTCACCTAAGTCTTTATTAACATGCGGATATACCGTGCCAAAAATATCGTTGTTATTGGATGAGAATAAAGTTCCATGCTTACCGCCTACTCCACCCCGTTTGCCAGCAAATCAGCTAAGTCCCCCTACCCCAAGCATTACTGTAAGTAATCAATTATTGAAATTTTGGATTTTCTTTTAAAAATTACAGAAGTTTTTCATTTTATGTGTAAATGAGAGGCAAGTGAGCATTCAGAAGTATTTTAACTGTTTGTAAGAAAACGTTAAAGTTGATGATAGAAATAATTGCTAAAAATTGCTCAAGGTTGAGGACTTCCTCTTACACTTCAAAAGATTTTTTGATTTTATGATTTTTGTTTTAATTTTACAAGATAAATGTAAAATGTAAATTGTTTTTCAGTCACTCTCATTAAGGCTAAAAGCAACTACTAGGAAGAAAGCTAAAACAAGAGATAAAGATAAACACAAGCTAAGAAAGGCATTGATTGTCATGATGAGATTGGAGATCTTAATGGAAAGAAAGCATTCAGAAGGCAGAGATTTTCAAAAGTAGTACATGGAAAGAACTTGATGAATAAAAACTTTTGTAAAATTTAGGTATTTGTACCATTAAAGGTTGATAGGAAACAATATCCTATAGATAGGTGCCACATGGGAAGAGGTGATGTTTAAGTTGATGTCTGACATCGAAGTTATCAAACACAAAGGTGTTACCTGATGGGTGAATCATGAGCACCTTGTCAGTATTTTCAGAAATAGTGTTGATTACACTTCAGGTCTGTGTGGAAGGAGAACAGTATTAGAAAAGATAACTGGTCAACTGTATGAGAGATAAAGCTAAACAAATGTACAATCCTTCAGGGTTCATGAGAGATTTCCCTTACTACAAGCAGGTTGTCATGGACAAACATGCCAAGACTGTGCATGTAAAAAGACAAGTTTTTGTGAATGATAGGAAAGTAACCAGGTGCTATATAATCTGAAAAACTTTGGGAAGAATCAATATTTGTTTCACATATTGCCAATATGCTTAGTTATGAATTAAAGAGAAAAATTTAAATATGAGAAAAATTACTGTGAAGACCACAGATGATGTTGAAAGGAAGAGATACAGGTTTGGGTGGTGTTTCATAGCTTGATTTAGGTTTACTATTAATTAATATATTAATTAATTAAAAAAAGTCTAACTACCTTCTTTGAATAGCTTGTGCAGAAGCTACGCTCAGTCTGTTATTTTGCTTATCAATTATTAACCTTTACCTTTGCAAAAGCAGTGTTTTGACTTCAGAGTATCAAGCCGTTACAGATACAGAGTCACCTTCGAAGTGCAACTTGGCAATACAACTGCAAAGCTATTTAATGGCTTTTAATGGAGCAACCTCTCTAAGTTGCTAGTAAAAAGTCTAGATTTCTTTTTACCAGTCAGCAATGTAGCAATCAGAAAACTACTCTCTTGGCATCCTCAATAGAAAGATGAAACTGATATGAGTATCCTATACTCATCCAACAAACAAAGACAGTAGGTATTTGTTGCCCTAGATCAGGTATGGCAATACAGACACTATTGCATCCACACCAATAAGCAAAGGAGGGGTGCAAGACCAAGCAGTAAACTCCTCCTAACCTTGAAAGAAATTATTAGTTTGCTAATCAGTATTTCTATCAAGAGACCAACTGGGAAGATTGTCCCCCAAGGATTCCTCCCCATGAGGCAAGACTTACCTGTCATATGCCAACCCGGTATTTCTCTCTCAGGGTAATAATAGGTGTATTTTGATAACTATCTAATTATGTTTTATTTTCTGAAAAAAAAAGCTATAAGCCACTCCACGAACGCAATTATTTTTGACAACAGATATTATAGTGTTATAATAGCCATGGTGCTATTCCCCTGTTTAACTATAAATTTCCTTTGAAGACATGTTTAGACTATTATCTAAAGATTTATTAACATGAACTTGCCAATTATTTAATTTCACTGAGTATGCATATATTATTTTTAAACAGGTGAGTCATGCTTTATGAGGACTTCAGAAAGTATTTGACGATGATATTCAAATCTTTTAGTAATTTTGTTTAAGATTTTTATCAGCTTCCAAAATCTGCTGTCTGAATCCTCTTCTCTTTCAATTAAAAAATTCAAGTGAAATAGCTTCACATTTTTTTCATATCATGATATATTTTATGTCTAATTTCATTTTCAATTTTCAAATTTTTGAAATGATTTATAACTTAAATGAAGACTTAATGAAGATTTTTCTGAAAAAGGTAGAGGATTGTTCATGAGATCAACTTTTATAGAGATCTTTTCTTAGCATAGCAATCATATATTTGCTCAGCTTCTAATAATGTTTACTATGTTGAATCTATTTTTGATTTGGTAATTTTAGATGTTACTTGCTAAGTGTTTAGTTTTTCATTGATTTTACAGCTAAATGATAGACGTGAAGCAATGTCTCATGCACTTCGTAATTTTTGCTTAGACAAGCGCAATCCTGTAACCGTAATCAAAGGTCTTTGTACTGCACTCAAATTAGGTAACTAGTTTTTAATTTTAAAATAAAATTGTTTTTAAATGTCTCAAGCAAGTTTTGTTAATACCAACTAGTACCCAGTATAAAATTCATGTGGTGTTATTATGAGGATAATGATTATTTGAAAGCATAATCTCATCATTTTAGTCTTTAGTTTGCATTGAAATTTTAACTAAGCCTATTTGTTGCAATTGCCTCGCAAAGCTCCTCTATTTTAGAATAAAACAATAACCTAACACTTGCAAACCTTATTACTTTTAGTGTATACTGTTGATTCATGGTTTGCAAATAAAGTTAATCACAATATTTTAGATAGATTGTTTTACAGCTTTAATATGAAAGGTGAAACAAACTTTAATTCGAATTTTTTTAAGTGTTCTCTGAAGTTTCATTCCCAGATTTGAGTAGACTTACTCAAGACTTTTATTTAGATCTCAGTTTATTTACAACAAGAAGACTAGTTGAACAAAATCCTGATCACACAATAGAAATACGTCATCAGGTATGTTTTCTTTTTTGTTTTTCCTCAAAAAACGTTTTTAGATTCTGCCATTTTTAAAATTGTATTGGTTCCATGCCCTGGACCCAGGACCATGAAAAGTTTAGTCCAAAAATTACAGTTTTTGTTTTCCTCGAGAATTTTTCCTTATTAATAATTGATGAAATTTGTGCTCGAGAACATCCTTAGGGATATTCTGTGATTAAATTCTAAAAACCATAAAAAACGAGCGCATGTTCTTGAAGATTGTATATTGAAGTGTTACTTAATTATATAAAATTATAAAGATATTTGGAGGGCTAAATCAGTTTTGATGAATGTTGCTATGCCAATGATTATTATAAACATAAATTATTCTTGACAGCATAAAAATATGTCCATTATAGAAACAATATACAAACATGGAGAACTGGGATGATGAAGGAAAAAAACAGATTTGGTATTGTCGAAGCAGCAAGTAATTAATTACTTCATGTTGTTAGTTATAGCTTTTTGCTTTAATAATTTATATTAATTTTCCTCATTAAAGCATAGTAAATTAGAAACTAGTAAAAGAAAGAAGGCATATTAAGTTGAATTTTAAATCTAGGGACTATAGTTGCGTTTAAGGGCGTATTAAATATTAAAAAGTTTTAAAGAACAATGGTTGATCATTCTTTTGATTTTAAATAATGAAATAATGATTGTATTTTACACTTATTTATTTATTATGAACATAATTTGCTGGTTAAATAACTTTTGATCTGGTTGGAGATAAAAACGAGTAAAGTAATCATTATAAACTGAAGCAAAGTGAGTCTTCATCAAATATTTTATATTTGATGAAGACTCACTTTGCCAATTATATGCCATATAATTTAAAAATGTGAAGGTTTATAATAAACTAAGGAATGTTAACTGGTGATTTAGCAATTCTGGAAATTTCTTATTTTTAAATCAGTTGCAAAACTTTCATAAAAAGGTTTGATTTGTTGAGAGAAATATTAGATAGGCATGGTAAGTTCTCCTAATCTAAATTTCTTTTCTCTAAAAGCTAGTTTGAGAAGGATGGTAGTTAGATATTCATGCTATAAGATAAAAGTTCTGTGGTTTGAATCCACATGATGACTTTTTCTTATTGAAAATAAGAAAATTGATATCTAATTTTGGTGCATAGCTTCACAAGTATATTTTCCTCCTCCTTGTTCCAAATTTGTTATAAATTATGTATTATGCATAATTATTATGCATAATTATAATAACTATGCATGTGGCATAAAAGAAAAAAAAAAGTAGAAAAGGGTAACCTGCTAACACCTTCAAATTTAGGTGCCCACCATTTTATTTAGATTTAGATCAAAGTTGTGTTATGATTGTGAAATAAAATACTTTTTTGTTTTAATTTTAACAATAGGAATACAGTTAGACTACTTACTATCTGAAAATTTGTTTGGCACATGTTGAAATAAACCATGATTTACTCAGTTATTTGTTTGATGGAATGGAAGATGTTAAAATCAATATTTATCATTTAGGCATTTTTAAGTTTCAAAATTTAAAAGCGGTTTGATTTGTGTTTATCTACATACAGTTTCTGGAAATGTAAATTTTTTTTGCCTATTTCTACGATGTTATTTTTCAATTAGTCTATATACACTGAACTTTTTCTTTTAAGAAGTTTTTCTAGAAGGTTAATTGTAACATGCAATGGCTGCATTTTAAAATTGAATGATTTTTACCAAGTAAATAATTTTTATTTATTTTAATTTTTGTAAAACTCAAATTTAAAAAAAAAACAAAAAACAGAAGGTACAGCCATGTTTGTGCTTTCATTAATTTTAGTCTAATTTAAAGGAAAAGATCTATCAGAGAAATTGATTCACTGTTCAGGTCTAATTTAAAGGAAAAGATCTATCAG
>JAUZNK010010849.1:0-23803 GCA_035046665.1 Euphysa ruthae
TAGACAAGCAGATCTCTAGCTGCGATCTGCTAGGTTTGCCTTCCACAAACATTGGGCTTTCTTTCGACCCTTATTGGATTTAAGTTTTATTGGTAACAGAACTATTGGTAATAGAAATGTTTATTATATACTGAATTTAAATAATGTTTTTTGTTTTATTTACATCACAATAATTTAATATGAAAGATTTTTACAAAATTGCAAAAGAAAGAAGGCAGATACGAAAAAAATAAATTTAATCAGATTAAATAATTTTAGTCACTTTTTTGGACTTTTAATGAAAAAAATCTAAAAAAAAATAAAAAAATAGAATCTGAACGTTTTCGAAATTTTTTTATCTATGACACCCCCTGGGTTGTTCCAATCGGGAATTTTACTTACAATTTTACTTATTTCCGTATAAAATAAATAGAAAAAGATTTCTAACGTAGAATTGTCTCACGGCGAATTGTACACCGGAGAATTGTCTTGCGGCGAGAATTGCTGGCGGAGAATTGTCGTAGAATCCACCAGACGTTGAGCGTATGATTACTTTTATTTCACTGTTTTCACTTAAGGCATGTAAAGTGTGAAGTACAACATTAGTATCAGCTTCCTCTTGATCACTTATTAATATTTCATATTGTGAAAAATCTGAAATATATATATACATACATTTTTATTTATTTTTTTTTTTTTTTTTGTAGTCTTGATCAGCAGATAAATAGAGAGTTTTTTTTCAGTAACACCATAATTTTGCTATCGTTTTCTTTGATCTATCAAATAGAAAGCTCAATAAACTGTGTTTTGTTTCCACTATTTGTTATAAATTTTGTAATATCGCATGGAACTTTGCTTTTTAAAGAATTAACATAAACTTTAGAAGAACTTCTTCGTTTTTCTTTTTCAGCAGTTTTGACACTGACATCCCTAAAGCAATCAGCCAATAATTCTACTCTGTTATATTTTTTAGAGGAAGGGAGTTCAAAAATTTCATAATTGGTCCTTCAAAGTTGCTAGGAAGATCTTGTACAATCATTCTAAATTATGCGGTGTTATCAATTATCAATTCAGATTCTTCTCTTTGCGGTAAAATACAGTTGCTTTCTTTAATACCAAATACTAGCAGAAGTTTACTTTTCTGTGTAGAACGTTTAGAATTATCGGGATGAGCTAAACTGAATGGTACTGTATCGAGGGCCTTTTCGAAATTGATTGGTTTTGCTGTTTTAGCTGAGATCGACAAAAAAATTTTCTGGTATGATTCCATAGTTCTCATCGCTAATTTGGTTTTCCATGTTTCCATGTTTTCGTTGCATTTAAAAAAAAATGCTACATTACTACGAGGCAACGGGTCACGAATTAATTTTTGATTTGAACGTATTCTTTCATGCAAAAAGCTATTGTAAAGTTCTTTCCCTTAATATTAATAATAATAACTTAAGAACACATTCAGTAAGTCCATTAAATTCAACTCCAGAGCTAAGATTCAACAATTTATCTTTCACTAGTGTTATACTAAACGGATTTAAATATTCGTTTTCAAGAACATTCATTAATTTTGAAACCAGATTTTCAGACCGATTTATTTGCGATTTTCTTAGAGTTTTGTACACTCCAGTTCCAGTTACAAAATCAGCAAGATCAGTTACATCAATTAAGTTTCTAACTTGCTGAGATCGATTGAAGCACCATTTAAAACATTAATTTGATCTCCAGCGAATTCTTTGATGCCACCTAAGGAAGTAAATAAATACCTTCAAATAATTAACCAAAAGATGTACTGCTGGTGTCACATAACATTCAAAAAAAGGAGTTCAACATAATAACAAACTTAAGCACAATTTAAAAAGAAAATCATACTAACTAAATTTGAGTCAGTGCATCTAATAGCCAAAGCATGTTCGCGATAGTATTTAAGTGTATTTTATACATTTAATCCTTGGAATTTTAAACTATAATAAATTAAGAGTGCTTATTTTACCTGCTGTTTTCGCATCCTTGTTAAATTTCTGTTCACCTCTCTGATCTGTAGCTATTTTTACACGATAATTTTCTTGCCCTTGGATCGATAATCATATTTATCGAATCTTTCAATCTTTCATAGGGGTATTACTCATCAATATGCAATAGTGTTTCCACATAGTATTTACCATAGCTAATAAAGAAGAATAGCCTGAGATTTTAGTGAAAATAAATAGTATTTGATATTAAATATATATAATGCAATTATACTTCAATTAGATTAATTTAGACATACTTACTTTTTTTATATAAGCATTCCAAAAACTACATACCGAGAGCGGTAAGTTTTGTTCATTAAATCATTGAATATGCATAAATCACCCAAAATTGTGCAGTTTTAAAAATGGAACTATTTCTCACATTTTTTCGGAACAATTCGTAGCTGTTTGATAGTTTTTGTAACCTTTCAGGACCAGAAGATAGTTGTAATAAATCGTCTAGTATTGCTGGGTTAATTTCTGTCAAAAATCGCGTTAAAAGTAATCGTTCTAATGCTTCTCAAAAAGTAATATCTATTATAATGTGATCCAACTAACACACCTTGACAGACCAACGTACAAGTAAACCTAAGATCTAAAGAAAATGTTTAATCTAAATATTTTTAATCTATAAACGTTGCTGATAGAGAAGAGACATGATGCAATAAAATTATGTAAATATCGGTGGATCGCTAATGCATATCAGTACAATTAATTCATATATATTCTTAACACAGAAGTTGTTTTCCCAATGACATACTGTATTGCAAACGTTAATTCTCCTCGTCTAGAAGTTTTTTTTAAGGAAGTGGGAATAGCCAAGGCGTATAATGACATTAAGATAAGCTTCAGGCTGATTCATTTTAAATAAAAATAGCATTCATAGCTGCCCCAACATCAAGTGTTATGTTTACATATGGCATATTTACACTTTCTGGTAAAATTTGAATATATTGCATGTATCTTTTAATGGTAGCTTAATCAGTCACTTTAACATTGATGGGTAATAAATATGTTTCAAAATTTTTATAATATGGTGTTTGTTGTTAATTTAGGATGCCCGATTAAAAGCTTCCAGGTTTTAAATAATGGAACAATCTGGTTGAAGATTTTATATTTTCTCAGGTAAACCAAGTAAGATGTAGATAATTATACGAACCTTCATCAACTTGCAAAGCATTATGGTGAGGAAACTTTGAACGCTCTGATTCCTTTTTAGATAAATGTCAGCTTGTTAACTTCACGTCTCTAAATTTTTCAATTACATTTTCTGTTAGCATTCGAGCTATAGATTTTATTGTTTCATCACGAGTACTGTGCGTTTGATTTTGAAAATATTCTGAGCTAACAATAACTTAAGGTGAATTAGAGTATTAGATGAACAGGAGAGAAGTTTCTAGTAATTAGATTTTTTTTTTAATATGTTATTTATTCTTTCTATAATAATTTATTCGATGATATAAAAAAAGTCAATATCTTTAACCAAAAGGAAATTTTTTGACGAGAGTATTAATCCTAATGTTAATTATTTCGATAAGTTCTAAATAATATTGATAACGTTATAAGCGTGAAAGTAATTATCAAAAGAGAAGACTTTTCTTTATTTCATTTAAACATAAAGCTAATTTACAAAAATTGTTTTTATCATAAGTATGTGACATGGATACAAGTTGCAGAAAACAAAAAATCCGGAAGGAGAGGAGATGAGAGAGAATTTTCAAAGTAATGCAGATTACGAAATTTTAACGATTGAAATTAGAAATTATCTTAAAACATTAGTAGATTTAGTACACAGGCCACCTCAATCAAAGTTGTCTGTCTCCTTGGAAACAATAGCTCCCATAAGTTTTTCCATACTGTTTTCCTAAATACTTCTGTTCACAACACAATACCTGGATTAGAATAGTACAGTAATAACTAAAAATTTCGGACGCTTTTAACTTTGGAAAAATTTTAGATCATAACATTGATTCGTATATAGTCTGTTACAACTATATTTGATGTCTTATTTCTATTGTAAAAGACATCGTTAACAGTTTATATGAAACATTACATGGTCGACTTCTTGGCATGATAGGCTTATTGCAATTTTTAAAATGCAAATGACAGTAAAAGAATTTAAGTATCAAACTCATTTTATTTTATGTTCATGGAAAATTGATAATTGGCTTAGGTTTTGAAAATGTGGTTTTCAAAGCAAGCATCTGCACATCTGGAAGTTTGAATGGTGTTATGAATGGATCACACTATAATCGTTGTTTTTATGTGGTAACGTTTTTTCTGAAGCACTAGAAAGGTTATTATTTACACGTTTCCTCGATGAAAAAAGGATTGAAATTCCAAAACACAGAAATTTAAAAGCGTCTACGACCCGCACAAATTTTCAAATCGAAAGCTTTTTTTACCAAAGTCAGTGACGTTCTCGTTGAATCAATTCATTTAGAGTCCAAATTGACAAAATAAAGCTTTACATGCTAATTTTTGGTGTACCAGTTGCTAACGAAGTTACAGATAGCACAATAACCATGCCGTTAAACAAAAAAAAAAGATGATTGATAAAACAGAACAAATTTAAAATAAATTAAGATCGTTTCGCGAACCAATAAACAGGTGCAAACTCCAAACTTTTCAATTTTCTTCCAAATCAGTTCAGAAAGGGAAAGTTGTGAAGTCCGTAGATGTAAATCGTAACATCCTGGGTGGATTGTTAGCCTTCTCTGTGCAAAAAGAAAAAGCTATTGACATCGATAAAGTATTGGAGTCTTCATTATCACCAGTAATACTTAGTATCGCGAACGCAGATGGTAGCAGAAGACATATTGCACAGAGCAACTTAATAAAGCTACTAGAAACTAAGATGCCTGGAAGCCTATCCTATCACTGTGTGAATCCACCAAAAAGTAATTTCAGTGTATATATTGTTGATTTTATTGCTCTTGTCTTTAAAATTAGTTGGGCTTTCTTCCGCGTATTAAGAGCTCGCGTGGAAAATATTGAAATTAATTCTATCCGGTTATGCAAGAGTTGAAATTATTATAAATAATATAAAGTCATAAATTCCCAGGGATTTCAAAGCGCTCATGAGTATTGGTAATAACAAAGCCATTTTTCATGATTTGAGTTAAGCAGTGATTCAGACAGACCCCTTAGCACCCTGATTCGGGGTCTCTGGTCTTTCATGTATTTTGATGTTGATATTTATGCTTTTTATCATCTTGGATACTTACTATATTATAGACACTTAAAGTTAATACATCAATATATTATTTTTCTTACATTTTTTTTGTGAACTTTATTTGACCAACTTTGTGTACTTTACAAATTAGTTATTTTTGGCTATTTGTGTGATATATATCACACCTCTATTATTGTGATAAAAGCAAGAATTTGTTAATAACTCTTTGACTCACCACGGTCTGATATTTTTTTCCTTATATAACAAAAATACGATGAGTTATTATAGCTAACTTGGTTTATAAATATATAATGAAAACTATATTTGATATTTGCCTAATAAATTTTTTGTAAGTAACTAAATATGTTTGTCTAAATTTGTCTAATTAAAAATTATTAACATTAAATTGCAAATATCTTGAGTTTTACATTTAGTAAGTAAGTATTTATGGTCTACTTGGTGTATACAATTCTTTACTAATACTTTAATGTTTAGATCAGTTTTCATACCTCAGGTAAAAAGAAGATTGTTAAAAAATATCGGCTACTACCAAAGCTGTTTCATTTTTCTTAATTTTAGATGGTCACTTTTATATACACCTAATCATTCTGTTCAACTCAATTTTTCATTAGTCCTAATGGTTTGGCATTCTAAATAAACATAATGCGATTTTTTCACCAAAAAAGTTGGTACCTTGCTCTAATATATCAAGTTTTTAATGATGCATCTACATCAATATTAAACATAAGAATTTGGCAGCAAAAAAGTCCTGAATTTTCTGAGAGACAAAATGCTGTAATTGCTTTAGCAGTTGATAAAACTATAAAAAATATTGTTTTATGTTCAGTTTACTTACATTGAAAAGTATATAGTCTTCAGTCTTGAGTTTCATACCAATGCAGAAATATCTCGGTGATAATTCTGAAGTTTATGAAGCAGAGCACAACATAATATCCTTCTTTAAAAAAAAAAATTATCTTTCTTACGAAAATAAAGAAGACCGGCATCACGATAAAAACACTTTTTTCTTTTTTTGGTGAATTAAGCCTAAATTACATAGTTCAACCAATTCACGACTTGTGCCGGTCAAAATCTTCCATTTTTACATCAAAACAGTCATGTGTGTTTATTTCATTCCATGATTCATTGTACAAAATAAATTTGCAACAGTGCCTACAAATGTTTTCGGTACAGATTTTTTTTAACTGAAAATATTTTCTAAGAATATTTTAAAAATATACTGGTAAAATATTTATCGTCCAATTGGATGAAAGAAAATTTTTGTTTGTCCTTTATGTTTCTTTATGAAAATCATGTACATGGGTAAACGGCATTTCTCTACTGGTAAAAATTTAATTTTCTCAAACGGTTGCAATAATTTTCTTCAAAGGTATTTTGCTAACATGCCTGGAGTTCGCTTTTAGATGGAACTGTTTATCTGCAAGGAAGTTTGCTTTGAAAATTATCATTGTAATCTTTTACTGTAATAAAAGCATCTGATTTTACGCGAACTTTCGATGCATGTGTCTAAATATTTTTTTTTAGCCATGATATTCGCCTCAAGAAAAATTAGATGTTCCAAATTGCTTTCGATTTCAGCCTAAAAGTTTTTAATTTTTCATTTTTTGAGAGAAAAAGTGTTTTCCAATCAATTCATTTTTAGAAACTTCCAATTTTTCCGATTAGTAACATTTTCTAACTAATGTAATCTGGTGCAACAGTTTTCCATTGAAAGTAAAATTTCTTGGCAAAGTATAAAAACAAAAGGGAATTCCAACTAACCGATAAGAACCGATAAGTAACAATTGATTAGTTTATGTATTATACGACAGAGTGCTCCAAAATGACCAAATCTTCCAAAAACATTTATAAAAACAAAACATTAAATAACAAGAAAGCTACGAAACACTTCATGCTAATACAGTTGTACAATTTATTATTCAAGTAATCAACGATGCAAGATCTTTTTGTTTATGCACTTTTTTCAATGAGGAGCTTTCTGTTTTACATGATGAATTGAAGTTGGATTATTAAATGGTTACAATGAAAAAACCTTTTAATTTTGATTATGTATGGGGGAAACTCCTACCCCCAAATTTCTAATCACACAAAGTTGACTGCATATTTAAAAAAAAAAAAAATATTCGGATAAAAAAAAAAAAAAAATGACCGGTTGGTCCGGTAACCGTGAAAAACCTCTAAAATAAGTCCAAAATAGGCTTTACACCGGCGAAAAAATCCAGAGATCCACAAAAGCTATGATAACAAAATTTTGTACAGTTATGAACATGAACCTGATGAATTTTTTAAGTGGACTACTTTTTTGAAAAAATAATTCAAATTTTGTGACAGTGAAAAGCAATTCCCTTATAACACAGAACTTGATACAATTAAAAAATTCTAAAAATTTTCGCTCAAAATGTTATTCCGTTCTTGAAAAATCATGACGGGCGTGCTCAAAACGTAGTTTTGAGAAAATGATAGATAAAGATAAATATCTCTAAAAATATGTATTAAAAAAAAAGTTAAAATTTGCAATTAAAAGTTTTATATGCATAAAGAATACTAAAATCCACTAGCAATATAAACATCTTCTTTTTCTAATATTTTGTCATTCCACTTTGATTTTTTAGCTCAAACTGTTTTTGCTATTCCTACAATAGTGTTTGATCAATTTAGCCATAAGTCATTTAAATCCATGCATTTTCTAACAGTTTATAAACTTAGAACAATATTTAGCTTCTCATATAGCAGCACAGTAGCTTTCATACCAATATTACAGTACTTAACTGCATCATAGACACACCAAACTTTCCTGTGTAGATCGAAAGAGCAAAACAAAACACACCATTGGGAGACGAAAATCCTCGTCTTTGCCATGTACCGTAACACGAAAAACTTTTATATTATCAACGTCACCATCTGTTAATTCATTTGCTGCATCTGCCATTATTTCTTCAACAACCTCTTCTACTGCACCAGACAGTGTCAGTGTAATTTTATTGTAGTTTTGTTGCCTG
This sequence comes from Euphysa ruthae, assembly GCA_035046665.1. Taxonomy (NCBI): domain Eukaryota; kingdom Metazoa; phylum Cnidaria; class Hydrozoa; order Anthoathecata; family Corymorphidae; genus Euphysa; species Euphysa ruthae. The sequence continues at coordinate 8,178 of JAUZNK010010849.1, forward strand.
ATTGGTATTGGTATATCCATCATTGTCGAAAACTTCCTTAGGCCCAAATGGCCGTGACCAAGTGTACTCATATGGTGGTTTAAACTGATCTTCGATTGATATGAAAAAACCTCTATCTATGACATGGTCTTGAAATATGTAATTCATTTTCGTAGTTACACATAGTATAAATCCTAAAAAAAAAGATGGTTAATTTCACCAATAAACTGTAAAATGTCTTAGTAAATATAACTTTTGTATTCTATATTAATTAAGTTTCTAAATCAAGAAAAAATTTTTATTTTTTTTGAAAATTTTACTGTCCGAGGCTATTTTCTCAAAATAGGCATTTTTTACCAGCCGGTTAGGATTTCCTAAGAACCATGTGGCCGACTATGACCAAATTTTCTTCTTAGTAACCTTCACAAATTGAGCATCGCAGAATTTTTTCAAACTTTGAAAATAGTTTTTTATAGCTAATAGACTCCCAAAAAAAATTAAGGACCTCTTTGCCGTCACCGCAACCGAGAAATAAAAATGTTGACAATTTTCTCATTTTGGGTAATCAACTAACCTAAGTTAGCTTATCTAAAAATTTTAATCATGACTGTTTTTGTTTTGGCTGAATCTTAACCGGTGTAAACCAAGTTTTTGCCAAAAAATTTCCCAGTGTCCACGACAACCGACCGCTATTTTTAAATGGCTTTTCTATACCCCAAACATATTTCAGTTTTATTAAAAGAAATTTTATAAGTCTGGCAATTTTTTTTCTGTTAGCATAATGTAAGCCCATTACCTATTTAGTTTCAATACTAAGCAGGTTCATATTTAAACTTATTTTCAACAAGTTGTATGCATATTTATTTCAAGATTTGACAGACTCTTCTCCTTCAAATGAGACCCCTCAAAACCCAAAAATTTTAATAACGGCCTCAAAGCCTATGCAATAAATTATGATATAAGTCTAGTATATCTTTAGATAACATTTACCCACTATATAAATTACAACACAAAACCTTGATGTCAGTATATAGAAATCATACAATACTTGGTTGAAACAATCTTGACACTGCAGTATAATGCGATGGTACATAATAACGAAGAGGTTATTTAACTAAACGGTTTCATAGCCACAATATTAATGAAAACCAGTAAACTTTATCATGTTGCATAATCAAAGGAAAACAATTGACACTATCCACATTATCCGGAAGGAAAAAACAGTTGGTTTCGGTATGCCGTGAAAGAGCGAATGAGACAAAAGCTTATACTTACGGCCCAGGTTTAACACTGTCAATTGTTTTGAAGCTCAAACCAACATTTGAAAACTTAAGGTAGTTCTATACTAGAAAATAAATATTGAAAATAATTGGTTTATTTCGTCTTTCATTTGGTATAAACAATATTATACATATCAAAGAGAGAAAAAAAAAAAAATTTACAAAAAATAAATTTACGCAAACTTATGGACAAACAATTCCAACATATTAGAAAAAGTTAGAAATGTATATAACATTCACTAATATTAATAAGAACTTTAAAGTAAAAGTATTTAAAAATCAGTTGTTCTCTGTTAGAACTAGTCTACTCATGGTAATTCTGCTCCAGAGGGTGGTTGAGGGCGTTAATTTTTATCACGAAATTAAATTTTGAGCTATATAAAACTTCGTCTAAAATTAAGGCATTTTGGTCGCTAAGGCCGTAAAGAGGGTAAACGACTTTTTTTTTCTGGAATTGATGTCTATGTTAAAATGCATAATTTGTGATATTTGACGATGCGATAGAGCCAAAAAAGGTCATTTTCGTATTCTACTCATATCAAAGTGCTTAAAAACATGTATTTTAAATTTTCCATTTTTTCGTCATATAGAACCACCTCAATTGATGAAAAATTACTTTTGAAATGTCTACACGGACTCACACAAAACATAAACTTTTTAATCGAACAATTTGGGATCGTATTCCGTAGTCACAATATACTTGACTAACGCAACTTAAATTAACCGTTTATTATGCAGTTGCGAATTACAATATTGGACGTAAAACCAGTATTTCAACTTATGAAATGATGGCCATGATACCGGGAAGGTTTAATTTAAACGTATAAAAAAAAGTTAAAATTTTAAACGTTATTTAACTTGAGTTACAAGAATTTAGATTTAGAAATACAATACGTGGCATGGCAAGCAAAAGGATGACAAAACTAGTAACTAAAAAAGACAGCATTTCTTACGAAGCTGAAACATTTTGATTCATATTTTATAGATATAAAGAAAAATAATGTAGAAAAGTGTTTAAAGTTGTTTTTTTAACAAAAGAGAAAAAAAAAATGTTTATACTTTAAGAGTCAAAATGCTAATTCAAGTGCCCTGGCCAAAATATCTCAAGAACCGCTTGGTGAAATTTTATGAGATTTTCAGCAGTTATTCATAGTATTATAACCTGAGATTTAATTGGATTAACTATTTTAAATTTTTTTAATTTCTAGTTTTATATCATCAAACGTCAGAGAGAAGTGTGTTTTCAATACAGTAAATTTGTTTGCACCGCGTGGGCTATCTGTAAGAGTATTACAAAAATTGTTTCACTTAAATTACAGAACTATATATTGTAGTTGTCCATACCAAATATAAGGTTATGATAACAAACATAGTTCAAGACAGAGTAAATGTTAATTTTTGCCCTAGCAACCGTTTACCATAGCAACCACCGCCATTTTTTTTGGGCTGTATCAACAAATAGTGTCTAATAACACAATTAACATTTTTTTTAACTTATTTGTTCATAAAATGTTTTTTTGGGGGGTTTCACTCTTAAAACACTAAATCACAATAATTGAAAGTTGATAATATAATATATACATATTTACGGTCTCATAATATACAGCGTTTATATATATATATATTTTGTACAAAATCTGCAAATAATAAAATAACGTAGTTTTTCTTAATTAAAATTTTATGTACAAGACAGAATATTTTACGCCGTAAAGCCAACAAAAAGCAAATGACTTTATTTTCAGCTGGAACAGATGTTATATTCATATCCACCCCCCAAGCAATATTGTTAAGTTCTAGATCTATGTAGCTATTTACCCATATCATTGAAAGGAAAGGGGTCTCTTTTTATACCACATAACCCGGTAATTAGGCAGTATATTTCAAATATTAATGATTCTAATAATAACTTTGTATTTATTTGGTAGAAGTCTGTTTTAAAAAAATGTTTTATATTAATATTATACCAAATTACGAAATAAGGCAATTTACGAATGCTTCACTACTGCATTAAAAATTAACTATATATCGGACGGCGTAAAAAGAATTCAGTTAGAATTTTCAGTTATTTTCTTCAAAAATTTTTTGTGAGCTTGCCCAACGTTCAAATTTTGAGAAAAAATAGTTATGTCGTCTGAACCAAAATATCGCTATAGAAAGTGTAGCTATCAAGTGTGCTGAAATATCACACTAAATGAAGCGATAATTGACCAACCCAGTTGATAAAAAGAACCTAAGAAAACAAAAATTTAATCACTCCGACTTCAAATTTAATATACCGCTGAGTAGTTTTAATGTTTGCCTCCATTAATGGATCCCTAAGTTTCCACTTTTATAAGCTGTGTTCAGTCCCAATCTAATTTTCAAACTTTTCTAAGGTGTTTTTATTTTTATTTATTTATTTTTTTTAAATATAATTTATCAAAAGCCTTATTTTAATACATTATTCTAATAGAAGACCCCTAAAAAGTCTAAATTCCTCTTTCTAATCAACGTCTTTAAAAAAAGCACTAGACACATATTAATATAATCTATCTTTGAACTTCATTCGAAAAAGAATCAAGTTATGATATTATATTCCTTAAATATAAGAAAGTAACTATAACAAATAAAATAAAAGAATATTTTCAATAAGTTGTATGCATATTTATTCCAAAAATATTATTTTCACGAAGTGATAAACTTTTTTTCTGAAAATGAGACCCCTCAAAACCCAAAAATTTTAAAATAGGCCTCAAACGTCTATGCAAGACATTACGATATAGGTCTTTAGTCACAATTTACCCCCTATACATTATATCACTATATAGAAATCGCAAAACAATACTGAAATCACCAAATTGCAAAATAATTAAAAGTTGATAATAATAACAATAAATGATTTGATATATATAGTAAATATATACATATTTACAGTCTCATAAATATACAGTTTATATATATATGTACATACAAAATCTGAAGATAAAACAACGTAGCTTTCCTAATTTCAATTTTATGTACAAGACAGAAATCAGACAAATTCTAATAAATCATATATATTTATCCTTATATCTTAATGTACCACATGTACCAAACTTTCGTTTTGCTTATACATGAATTTTAAAATCACGAAAAATAGCATGCCACAAATTTACCAAGACCAAATCAGATTTTTAAAAATAGACTTAAAAGAATTTTAGTCGGCACAAAAGTTATGCTGAATATATAAACCCGAGTGTTTAAAAAGCTTAATATTTTTAGTGACATAAATGTTTGATGGAGAAAAACTACGCATATCAGGCAGAAGTAGCATAATAATTTTCTTCTAAGGAAAAATATTGCCAGAATGGCTGCTTAAATAGTAAGAATTTAATCATGAAGATAGAGTAAGGTTTTTAATTTGAATATATTTCAAACCAAAGAATTTAACCTTATGTACTCTCTGCACTTGGAGAAACTTTAATTTCATTGTCATTTTCTTTCTTTTGATCAATATCAGGATAATACTGCTTCAAACGTACATGCCATGCGATACTTGAAACGGCAGATAATGTTTTAAACTGGTGACATACATTTCGTGGGATAAAGTAGATATCATTGTCTTTTAGTGTAATCCTAGCATAGCGGACTCCTTCCCTACCGAGTTGATTTAACTTAGCGTCATCAATCCATTGAACACACTAAATATAATAACTGAGTAAAATACAATAAGCTAAAGATTCACTTCTCAAATAACAAGGTCTATTAATTATTTGACAAAAAAGTTGAAAACATTCATCAGCTTAATTTTTTCAAAAAATAACTGCTGCTATGAACAAGAATTTTCTTGTTCTTTATTGATTTTGACTGTTTCGAATCTGGGCTAAAAAGCCAAATATCATAAGTTTTAGGAGATTTTATAATTTTTAGAAAATTTAAAATTTTAAATATTAGGATTTTTAGGGGACGTAGCAGCCCTGATATTATTCTAATAAATAAATATGGAATTTTTAATTTCAGATAAACCTTACCTGCGACATTGGTGGTTCAAATAGGTCAAGTTGCATTTTTTCTACAACTGCTAAATGATCAGCAGGGTCAAATGCAATGACATCCTTACAGATACGATTTGCGTCAGGTCTAAAATAGCAAAAAAATTCTGACGTTAAATGAATAAAATTTAAATTACTCTACTATCATAGCAACTACTATAACATGTTCCATCTTGTAAGGCAGGTACTGCTTCAATTTATTATCCATTTGGGGTTTTTGATTCAATGGTAATAAATTGCTTATGAGATAGAATATGGTGGTTTGAACCAACAGGATGACCATTTTTCAAGAGAAAGCTATTATATAATTACCAGTGTATAAAATAACAGTGAACACAGCATATTGTAAGTTATGAATTCCAGGACAATTTCAAAATTTTGAAGTCACTATTTTTTAAATTTTTCCAAGAAAAAATGTAATATATATAAATTATAATAAATTTCTAATATAGTTTTTTAAAACATAATATCTCAATCTTTTATTGTAAATTTTTGCCTTGATAATATTGAAACCTCGAGGAAAAACCTGCAGCAAATAATTTATAGGTGATAACAAGTCAAATTGAAATTAAGGTTGAATAAATCTAAATAATTTAAAAGTATGATAAAAATATGATAACTTTTTTTTAATGTTTACCCAAAGTAGATTTTCGTATGACAGGGAGAATTTTAACATAAGTTTAATTAAGTTCAGGAACATAACACTAGGAGAAGTAAATTAAATATTGGTAAATTTTTTAAAGAAATTTACCATATTTAAGAAAATAATCATTGGAAATATCAGGAATAAAAAAAAAAAAAAAAAAAAGTTAATTGCGAGTGACTGGCTATTTCAGTATGAGGAACCTTCATAAAAATAAATTTTAAAAAATACAAAAAAAAAATGTTTTCTACTATATATATTAACAAAATCAATAAAAAGCATATATATACACACACACTTGGACATGCATACATATATCAGGTGTAAGCCAGGATAAAAATTTATACAGTGTTTTTGTCGTGACTGAGAATTCCTACGCCGAGAAATGAGTAGTAATTTTAAATAAAAGTACTGACGATTGAAAGAAATACATTAGAACAACATTAAAATTATAATAAACCTGAGGAAGAGAGTTAATCATACTTCTGAGAAATAGTTGTAATTTCAAATAAAAATTTAAGCGGTGGAAAAACAATAGCACAACAATAATAATTTTTAAAATCTGCGGAAGAGAGCTAATGTTTATATACTTACAGTTCAAATGTATAAAAACTACCTAAACAATGAACTGAAATAAAAAAAATCATATGGCATGGAAAGTTTAGTTGATATCTAAAACATATCTCTCAAAATAAGATTATTATAAGACAATAGCTTAATCTTTCTTTTTAAATTAAATTGTTTTTATTTTTTAAAATCTCACATTAGCTATCATAAATAACGTTACATTTTAAATACCTATTAATAACGTCCCCTTAGCAAGCATATTAGGTTTTAATAATTGTAAATGAGTGTTTTACTTTAAGTTGCTACATATATTATTTCCAATAATGAATAAAAACCAAATAATTATTAAATATAAAATTAGTATTTTCAATTTATTATTTTTCACTTTCAATTGGGAATTTTGATTCAATTGGAAATACCGCGGTGCCATCAGACTGGCTAACACCCTGTATATATATATATAGATTTTCTGAAAAGCAGAAATTAGAAAAAAAAAACAGATCGTAGGTTTCTGGTATATTAGCCTGAAAACCAGAAGTTCTGATGACTGTGGATTTATACCAATGAGGAGGAGTCTTCCTTATTTCTACTCCCTCCACCTTACACTTTTACTTTTAGCTCTCACTCAAAACATTTTCACTTAATGAAAAACCGGAAGTCTTATTTACAGAAGAAAACTAAAAAAGCATCTCATCATCAGATTAAAAAAAATTAAACCTCTTAAAATTAAATTAAATTAAGAAAGAGATGTCATGCACAAGGCACTATGGTAATATCATGCAGAAATTTCTGCCAAGCACAAATAAAATTAAAAAGCATCTTTTATGGGATAAGAGGTGTTATTAAACAAAATATGTTTGTTTACTTATCAAAATGAACAGCTTTTAAGATTCCAACAGCAGCAGTTGTAGTTCTATCGAGACCATGTCCAACATGATCAGCATGACATCTTGTTCGATCTTCAGCCATAGTCTCTCTAGGAACTGAGGATCTGGGAAGATATTGCAATCTCTGTAATTCATTCACCCCAGTTCTGAAAAAAGACACATACCTTAAGAAAAAATAATTGTAAGGAACGAAAAAAGCAATCATTTTGAAAATTGGTTATTTTCAAAACTTAAATTTTATTTGATTAATTTGATTTACAGCAAACTCTAGAGACAATACATATGGACCAAGTCTTGGGATCAATATAAACTGATATCGAAACTTCATGCGGGCTGCTACTATTATTTAAGATTATTCGTATTTACTTTGTATTTATAATGCTGTCTATCAAAGTTAAATTTTGTAGATTAAAGATACTTGCAATTTACTTGAGAGAGAATGCTTTTATTTTCGATGTATTCTATTGCTTTTAACTTAACTTTAGTGCTATAACTCAACACTTTTTGAGCTTTAAGTGAAATTGCAAATTGGTTTCATTTCAGTTCATATGCTATATTTACAAAAAACAATCTTCACTGAATACTTTCTTTTTTGTCACTTCATCAAAAGTATTACTTAGGAATTGTTTGAAAAATTATCACGTGTAATAACTCAAAGGATAATTGTGTTAAAAAGCTCTTTGTCACTGTCTTTTTATATTTTTCACCTGTCTGTGCCGCATCTAATCTTTTCATTGCAAATGTCATTATCTTTTTTAATTACAGCTGTGCAGTTAATGTTAATGAATGACTTTGAATTATATCTACACTTTGAAAAATCCATATTTTTAAGGAGTAGATCAAAAACAACATCGCTTTTTAAAATATTTGTTACAAGTTGGATTTTGAAACTTCTATAAGCGATTATCACGTTTATCAGTCAAAACGGACTCTGGAATTAAATTTAAATTTTTACGTGGGAGCTAATTCAAGAGTGGCACTTATTCGATAGTGGGAGTTTAATCTTGCATTTACGGTATGTCTGTATTAATTCTGCTTTCAAAGGATCCCAAACGAAAAAGAGTCCCCACAAATATTCTTAAGGGGAATAAAACGCATTGCCCATGATGAGTTTAGTGATTGTTTGCTAAACAAAAACTATAATTTATGTGCTAACATTTGCACACGTCCAAAAAAATTTCCATAACATATGTCTAATAGATTCTAGTTTATGATCAACACAATTTTATTTTCATCAGACGTTATGTATAAGGGCTTTAAAAATTTAATTGCAGCTCTTTCTAAAAGTGGTTTGGATTGGGCTTTTCGTTTTTTTTATGTAAAAAGGATCTGAAATTCAATCAAACTGACACTGACTTAAAATATGCTCATTATATTTGAGCCAAAAGAAATATGTAAAAAGTGACCATTTCAAAATTTCAGCTGAAAATAAGTTTTATCGGTCATTGGACCAAAAAATAAATCAAGTCTGGGATTGGAACTTTACAAAGGTGGCATAACAAATGGCTATCTGGCATAAAATAAACAAAAGTATAAAATAAAAATTTACTAAGACTGAATAACTATACCAATTAATTTATGAAATTCAGTTTCAATAAGAAGCTTACTTTCTACGTTTTCCATTAGGAGATTTGAGCATTTCAGCAGATGGCACCATTTGTTCTCCAGGACGAATCCACAAAATTGGTCCATCATTACTCTTTGTACGCTCCAATCCGCTTAAAAGTGATAATTCACCCCAAGGGAGAGTGAGATTTAAAAACGGATCCCTTTCGATCTTTCCAAGAAGTCGAGGAAAATAACCTCCCAACTCTTCTGATACAGTACCTACCAAGCTAATCTGTGATAAAGAACCAGCACGGTGTGTACCATTGGAAAAAGTAGTTTTCACATTGGTACAAAACTCACTCATAGTTACAGAATTTACTTCCGATTTTTTAGACAAAGATTCAACTTTTATAACAAGATTTGGTTGCGTACGGTGTAAGTATTGCACAAGTTCTGGAAGACACAGACCAGCGTTGTGAACAATACCCATCACATAATCAGATCTGCCCTCAGTTTTTTCATGAAAACATGTATGAAGGAATTCTTCAGCAAAGTTTTTTAAATATTCCGCTTTTATGTGCGTTAATTCATCGGCATATGCATGAAGAACTTTAGCACCACCGTTAGGATCAATGTGAGCGTGAATGTATTTTCCAAACTTCAAATCTGGGTGAGTCTGTTTCCTTATACAAAAGTCCATATCAGAAAAGTGTCTTTCAAGAATCTCCTTGTAGTGTTTATGACCAGGAATTTTATTTGAATTTGCATTTTGAGAAGATTTGTCAGACACCTCACTAACTGCAAAAAATATAAGGCAGTATCTTAGAGTCTTATATAAGAAATATATAGCAATGATCCAAAATAACAAAAATTTTATTGCAGCTAATGACGAAAACAATTTTTTTTTTACGAATTGAAGACATAGAGCAGGAAAAAAAATTTTAATTAGTCTCTTTCAAAAAACAATAACCGTAGGCCATAAAAATTTCCTAGTAAATTTTACCACATTTATATTTGACAAAATGTTCTTAGACAATAATCTTGTAAACATATACAATGACGGCAATTTTATTCCTACAAATAAGCCAAATAATTCAAGATGCAGTTAAAGTATGTTTAGAGACTTCATAAAATTCTTTGAGCAAAAACTCTTAATGACCCACAATTATTAAAACTCTGATACAATTTTTTTTATATATAATGATCCAACTTTTCAAAGTAAACATAAGCTTAACACGCAGATCTATAATAAATTGATAAAAAAAAAAAAAAAAAAAAAAAAAAAAAAAAAGGAATAATTGTAAGGAATGCAATAAGGAAATTTATCTAAAAAATTTTAGTTTGATTAAATATTTCATTTAGATAGAACTATGGCTCAGAATTATGGTGTAAAGATCTGTATCTTTAAAATACAAAAAATTTATGCTCCAGCCCCTAAAAAAAATTCTTCGAGGGGTGATTTTCATAAGTAGCTTTTTATCCATTATAACCTAGCTTAATTACTGTCAATCAAATTGTTAATTAAAATGGCTAATTGGATATGAAGTTCCGACCCCTTGATATGAAAATATCTTTACAGCTATTTTGTTGACATAATATTCCTACACAGAGCATAAACAAGTTTTTGGTATTTATCCGGATTCCCTTCCACAACCAAAGCAATAGATGTGCCAGAAGTCTTGAGATTCATGGACCTTCAGACATTCATGGACCCGATTTTGGTAAGAGTGTTTAGCCTTCTCAATGACTGTTTTACAGCCATTTAGGGCTCTGGTAAAAAGACGTCTGTTTTCAGCACAACTAGTGCACTGAATAAGATGAAAATAATGGGTGTGATGAGAAATTATTGCCGCAATTTCTAGAGAAAATCATGGGCTCAAATTTGGTTTCACTTGATACTTTCGAGAGGGAGGGAATATAGGCATTAATGCCAGCATGAAGCCAAGAAGCAAAAATGTTGTGTTCGAGTGGATTATCACAGAGTAGATCATGAAAGCTATCCCAGTAACAAGTGGCTCATACAAAGAGGTTATGTTAAGGACTAGTTAAAAATGTCTTACAGATATCAGGAAAATATATATTAGAAAAGGTTCGCGGTTTTCATGATCAGGAAGATGAGTTGGAGAACCGATTAGTTGAGTTAATGAATGAGATATGGCATAGTTGTAGGAGTCTATGCCAAAAATGCTAGCAGCTCGAGAAAAAAGTAGCCAGACAGTGTAGTGGACGTTGAAGTTCCTAAAAACAAAATTATAAACAGATGGATGAATTAATAGAGCCTTGTCAGTAGAAGATCGGGTGGTGCACTTTACCTACCCTTCAAGACAGTTATTGTTTTGCCAATCAACATTTTTATCCAACCATCAACTCTAAGAAGATCTCCATCCAATGCTGAAGAGGTCTTCCTCCCCATGAGGGGACCAGATGCCAACCCAGTATTTATGTCTTGGGGTAAATTAAATATTTTGAAAAATGATAGATATGCATAATAATTTTTGGAAGTTGGCAATTTGCATTAAAAGATTCCCTCGATGTTCCCTTAACTTTATATATAAAAAATATTTTTTGATATAAATTTATCATAAACTAAATCTAATTTTCAACAACTAAATTGAATAGATATATAAATTATATGCATTTATAAGCTGTGCAGCACAACTGGACAGGGATACAACAATTTTGACATTGTGACATTCAACATGTTACCTTGATGAAAAACTTACAAATTACTATTGAGAAAATTTTGATAAAACAATTCATTTGAATCATATTTAACCGAACCCAGTAAAAATGAAATAAAAAAATAATTTATTCCTATTTTCGATAAAGAATTTTAAAAACCTTTTCAAAAAAAGTTGAATTATTTGTAAAAAAAAAAGAAAGAAGCTATTTCGGCAAAAAAACCAAATGTCACATCAAATTAAAACATATTAAAATAAAAAATTCATCCATTCATCTGGAGGTTTCAAAAAGTTTGCAAAATTAAAGATTTACATGATGCCACTTACTCAAGCACCTTCAATTAGATGAGATTTTTAATTTAAATATTAACTTTCTTCTGGGTTTTTATATATTACACTTTAAATTATGCCTAAATGGATTCATTTTTGAACATTAGATTTCATGAAGTTTGAAATACTTTTTATTTTTATTTGATGGTATTTCCTGAAAAATTTATTCTGTACTATATTATTTAGCTTTTAAATTAACTGACAATCCCTTGACACAGACTAAGGAGGGTTATGACAAAATTCCAACTGTGCAGTATTCCCCATTAAATATCCTTGAAACAGTTTTTGATATTCGAAAATATTATTTCTGACAATTTTATTAAGTCTACCATTTTGGAAGTTTTGTAGTATAATTTCCAAAAACACACTTGACTGATCAAATCCAAGAAAAGTTTATTCTAACGTTTATTTTACTGTATTTTTATGCCTTGTTTGCTCATTAAATCTTTCGCTGCAACAATCCTTTTTTTTTCCAATTTCAATCCGTTTTAATTTAAAGAGAAATATCACTAATATAGGTATCAGACAGAAAATAAACATGTTCTTTTAAATATGTCTCTAAAAATGACCATTCATACATCAATAGAAAGTCAGATAAAAAAAATACAACTTTTCTACTAGGCTTAAAGTCTGCAGATCTAAGCTGAAAAAAAAATTCAGGGTGAAGTGGAAAGACTTCGGCTGTAAAAAATGAAATTTCGAGCCTAAAATCTAAATATACTGGAGCATAAATCAGATTTTCGAAACTCCACAACAACAAACTATGGTTGACAACCTTATACATCTATTGTTGATATATAATAAAACCTAAAAAACAAAAGTTTGAGTTATCTACACCAAGAATTTGAAGATTTTTCCATACTATGCTAACACAGGTCAATTTATGAGAAAATTGAAACGAATTGAATAATTCAAAATTAGTCATGATTGTAAGAAAGAACAACTATCTGAATAAATGTAACAATTTCCAAGCTGCAAAACACACATCTCAATCATATGTTCTTGTTATGATAAATATAAAAACTAGGGTGCAAATATGGCATGTCAGAGCATCCATTACATTATATATATAGTTTATGTATCTACTTTTGGGAATATTACATACTGCATAGATGCTGTCCTCTTTTATTTAAACAAATTAATGCTTATTTTTTAAATTGTTCAAATGGAACAGATTTCCTTGGTTTACCGTCCTTGTTGCTGACAAAATCTGACATAACTTCAACTGCTGTACATACTAATCCATTGATCAAATATTAAAACTTTTTAATGAACTGTTTTTTCCTGCAGGTATGCTTAGCATGTAAAGAATACTTCAATTAACCAATAAAAGATTCTTTTCCACTATTTTACAGCTTTTCAATTCAAATTATTGAAGTATGCAACACTTTGATCAAGGCTATTGCATCCATTCATCAATAAATCATACTGGTGAACTATCCCAGTTTTTCTGTGAGTCCACCAAGTCAATAAATACTTTTTGAAGACAGACATTGTGGATAAGAAAACTACCGGCTTATTGGTCTTTTTATCTTGTTATATACCAATGAGAATACCTAATTCACTTCTAAAGAATCGCGATTCCAAATGCTTTATATTCTTCTTTGACTCTACATCACTCTGACAGTGTTCCAGTATAATAAAACAAATTACTTGGTAAGTACGCAATAATTTTATGAGTAGTATGATATCATTCAGCCAAAAAATGATGGCCTTTACCTAATGGTCATAACAGATACTCAAAAGTCTTTGTCAGTGCTGTACAAAGTTTCTGAACCGAAGTATGTCCAGATATTGTAAGCATACCCTGTTACCAAATGTTTTAGTGACATTTGCTTGGTTTTCCACCATCCTTTAAACTTAATGGTCATCTCATCGATCGAAACATCTAGGTATGGGTAGCCATCTGAAAATTATGTACTAAACCGTTTATGGACGATTCAATTTTATCATTTGATCGTGCTTTGGTTGTAGGAGAAACATGAAGCATAATAGAGTAAACAGCTTAAAATATTTGTCTTGGAAACATTGAAGAGTACCAAGGAGTGCTGAAGTGAGATCAGTAATCTTTAATATAAGGTATTTTATCCAAGTCCATATTGCAAGGAGCTTGGTCAGTTTGTGACTATTTATTATGTTTCCATTGTAGCCCTTGGATTTAGTGAATACAAAAGGCAATTGCCATCATAACTGCCTTCAAGATATATTGTCAACGGCAAGAAAATGCTGTCGGGTTTTAATGCTTTAATACACTTATTATATAGTGTCATTATTGCTGCAAACACAGATAACTCACCAAGGATTTTTTCATTCACAAAGATTTGAAGTCTCGATTGTTCAGACTTATATACACATTTAATGTCATTCAATTCAATATTGTTTTATATTCTTTTGTATGAAGAAGAAATCGTAGAGCTGACGATTAATCTGATTGTTTTTGTTTTTACTATATAGCTACATATAACTACTCCATTTAAGTTATTTGACATAAATATATCGAAAATCAAGTTGTTTAGTTAGCGTTTATTCCGGATAATTTCTGGATTTTATTTGTAAATATTATTTAGCAAACGACTTAGTTTAGAAATTAAAAATTTTTATCTTACTGAGAAAGATGAGTTTGAGAGATCAACTAAACTTTTACTCCTATATGTAAATTTTTATATTTCAGTTGATATTTAAAGTAGGTTTAAAACATCTGGACTGTAATATATTTCTGATACATCTACGTATTTGTTTTGTTTTTGAATTTATTATTATTGAATAATTCGCTTTAGTCCACAGGTTTAATTTTAAATTAATAGGCTTCTCACCATGCTGCATATAATTTTCTTGTGAGTAGTCTTTCAAAAACGTGACTATAAAATAAATTTTGTTTTTCGTGCATTTATAAAACTTAATGATGAAAATAAGATTTATTTGAAAATAGTAAAATAAAAATATTTCTCTTCATTTGTTAATTTATCTAGGTTTAATTTTTAAGACAGCTAACTAGAATTTCATTCTTTATTTTTAACTGTTATGTACAAATATCAATTATTTTATGTAACTTTGCTAATCTGCAGATTATCGAAATACGTGGTTTAACTTTGTGAATCAAATAGTAGCTCTTAGTCTGATGAGGCAAATATGAATGTTGAAGCAGGGACAGTACTCCAACTAAACGTTGGCGCACAAACTAAATATATGTTGTATACCTAAACACTGCTTTTATACTTACCATACCAAGAACTGATTGATGTGTTGTGAAAATGTTTATTTTTATTCAGATAATTTTTTGTTATTACAATCATGACTAGTTTTGAATTATTCAAAACCTTTCAACTTTGTTGATTTTTTTAAAAAATTACAGGTTTTATTGTATCAACAATAGTTTTATATAGTTACCAGCCTTGGTTTGCTTTTGCGGAGTTTCTAAAAAGTGATTTATGCTTCAGAAAATTTATTTTCTAAAACCCAAATTTTAATTTATGCAAATAAATTCCTTTTCACCTTCAAAATTTTTTTCAACTAAGATCTACATAACTTAAACCTAGTAGAAAAGATGTACTTTTTATCTGGCTTGCCATTGATGTATGAATATTCATATCTAGAGTAGGGAGGTCACTCAAAAGTTCAAAGTGGTCAAAATCATCCAATTTTAGTCTCAAATGAAAGATCTTGGTCTCTCATTTCCAAAATGGTCTTACTTTTTGTCAGAG
>JAUZNK010010860.1:0-10119 GCA_035046665.1 Euphysa ruthae
CACACACTCTTAAGGAGATTTTCAAAAAATCATCACACACCCTTAAGGAAATTTTCAAAAAATCACCACACACTCTTTAGAAAATTTTCAAAAAATCACCACACACTCTTTAGAAAATTTTCAAAAAATCACCACACACCCTTAAGGAAATTTTCAAAAAATCACCACACACTGTTAAGGAAATTTTCAAAATATCACCACAAACTATTAAGGAAATTTTCAAAAAATCACCACGCACCCTTAAGGAAATTTTCAAAAAATCATCACACACCCTTAAGGAAATTTTCAAAAAATCATCACACACCCTTAAGGAAATTTTCAAAAAATCACCACACACTCTTAAGGAAATGGGAAGATATTGTTTCCAATTATATTGGATATTAGTGATTTTTTTGTCATGTGGGCCCATCTGGAAATATTTTCTTGGCAATTTGTTGGTTCCCCACGGTAAATATAACATTCTCATTCTCTCTCTCACAAACATAAACATTTGGCTTTTTAATGAAATGAAAAAACGCTAAGTTTCACTGAAAAAAATAAACATGTTCACGTACCCAATACAAAAATTTTAAACGTCTATATGTATCCAATGCAAAAATTTTAAACATGTACACGTACCCATCCAAAAAATTTAAACACGTAATCTTACCCGATGCAAAAAATTTAAACACGTACCTGTTTAAATTGAGTAATGCAAATAAAAACAAGCTAAACATAATTTAACTAAAATTACTGTTTAGACCTAGTAACGAAAAAGAGGCGTAGTAACGAAAAAGAGGCGTAGTAACGAAAAAGAGGATAAAAGTCACAACTTTCCATGTAAAAATGAAAACTAATTAAATATTTATTCAAAAAAGTATTAAGTAGGCATCTGCAGGAATTGATTCAAAAACAAAAGTAAAATATTATATTATAATAAAAGTATAGCACTTACATTTAGAAATATTCCAATAGGTTTGCGACCACAAATTGTATTAGAATATCTGTCCATATAATCATAGAATCCATCGGTATTTAAATCTTCTATTGAGTTCATCCCCTAAAAATAAGCTAGGCAAAAATATTTCACCTTATAAATGGAACTCATTTTGGGACCTGCGACTGATGGAATTTGCAATATGTCTAACATATTTCAATATATTTTTAACAGAGCGTACCTTTTATATAGAAAAATTGATAAATTTAACTTTGGGAAAAAAATTTTCAAAACGATTTAAATTATAAGCAATAATGTGAAAAATCAACTATATCATTTTCAAAATGCCCCACATGCCAAAACGAAAAGAAACAACGTATTCTATCGCCATGAATTTTTCAGGATGCAGAATCATTACACATTTTGCTAAAAAAAAAAATCGTAATTTTTCGACCAAAAACAAGAATTTTCTTCATAGCACAAAACAAGAAAGCAAAAAGTATAGCAAAATCTTAAGAAAAAAAAAATGAAATTATTTTAATTGTACATATTTTAATCAGCTAAGGCGCATCAAAAAAATGTCGATAAACACTAAGGACTTCTATTATTAAGCTCTAAGTGGCTCACGGAACCAGACTTTCTTTAAACAAATATAACATGATCGCATTTTTTCTAATCAAATTTTTAAATAAAACTCCTCAAAATGAGACGAACAAGGCTTTATTCTATCAATAATACCAAAATATTTATTTCAACTCTAATGCACAAAGGTTTGTCTAACAATCAAATTCAAATTATTAACTATCAAATTGAATTTTCAAAAACATTTATGAGCGACTAAATGGACACTTAGTTTGCTTTGACAACAAATAAAAAAAAATTAATAAGGATATTTCTAATGGTGAATAATATAAACATTATATAACAATTTCTTAAAGTGAATCTGACAATCGTTTAATTTCACTGTTAATAGACACATAAAAGAGTTTTAATGGGTGTGACATATCAGACATAAGAAAACTCCTGTGATAAATTTTCCGATGGACATATGGGCCATAAGAAGCCCTCTGACTTCATATAAAATTTTAGAAAAATCTAATGAAAAGTTTTCATGATTACAAAATTTTGATTTTAAGCCTAAATTGACCATGTTTAAAGCATGTTTAGACCCATTAAAACAAAAAATTTTCGGAGATTCAAAACTTACTTTTCTACCCTTTTATGGTCTAAAGAACTTTACCAAAAAAATCAGAAAAACCAATGAATAGTTACTAAGAATAAACGTTACGGGTGAAGAAAGGAACAAAATGGGTGAATTCATAATCCCCTTGTTTTTTCAGGGCTCAATGAAAAGAGAAGTAAGAAATGTTGAGTGCTTTAACATTTAGTTAAAGCACTCAACATTTTGAGTAAAAAACAAAAAAAGAAAGAAAAAAAAAATGGTGTAGCGTTCTCAAATTGGTCTGATTTTTTATTCTAATTCAATCATTCGCTAAAGTATGAAACAGTTGTCTAACAGTCCTTTTCTATTTCTTTTCTATTTTTTGTTTTTGTCGCTTTTAGATTGAACGACTGCTACATCTTTTTTGTTGAACTCTTCTGGGCAAGACTCTCTTTAAACTCATTATTTTTCAACAATTTTATTCGCTACTTTTAAACTGACTTCAATATTTTCCAACGCTTCTTGAACTTTATCCATCTCATCTGTAAATAGTTTTGCATGAATTCCAGAACTTTTATATAAAGTTTGGCTGACATTTTATTTTCGTTTTCTGTAAAACTTCTTTTCTTTTTGAAGCAATTTGAAGCTTCAAAATGTTAAAAAACTCTATTCATCCTCTGGAAAAAGAATTTTAAAAAAGCATTCACAACCATGATTCAACAAGCACTTTTTGTCCCTTAAACACAAAATTATTTCATAAATGCAATAATACAACAGTGAATTTTATTGTGCTGGTATCAATGGCATATGAAGAGTTCTCATATAAAAGAAGTCAAACAAACAAGGTTTCATCTGAAAGAGCTTTAAATTGCCCAATTAGGCCAAATAAACTGATAATGAATATTTTACAGACGTTTGTATAAGCAGTGCAATAAAATGTAAGAGATGTTTTAAATTTTATCCCCTATGCTTTTACAATTACAAAGACGATTTATGGTTTAAAAAAAAAACAATTTCTAAATTTATGACTCCTTAAGAGACGAGAACTGACAAGTAAACGAGTAAGAAGCTTAACACCTTTTGATGTAGGTCAGGTAATTGTTAAGGCTGGCTGCTATTAAATCACTTTAACATCTATGTATTAACCGTTATTGTAAGGTTGGACATAAAATATAATAATCTAATTGTGACCCAATGAATGATGTATAGATAGTATATAGTGACTTATGAGGTAGGTAGTGATAAGTTATCTGAAAGATTATTTAAACAAATTTAAAAAAATAATGGACCAAGCCGAGAATTTTGAGGAACTGCAGAATTATTACTTAACCAACTCGAAAATAGACCATATAATCTTTGATCAAACATTTAAAACTAATTTTAGAAAAATTTCATTAAAGTTGAAAGATTATTAAGGTCATGAGATTTGTTTGGGTTAAAATATATCATAATTTTAGATAAATTGAATGGTATTTGTACCATTCTGACACATTTCAAACAGGAAGCAATATAAAATTATTTAAATAAGAGATTTAGCATACAATGATCACTTATAATAACCTAATAAACTATTAAAGTAATAATAGTAATTACCATTCGATCAAGATGTTCTATTGATTGATAGATTTCACCTTTTGACTTATCATAGTGTGTATATTGAAAACGTTTTCCCCAGTGACAAAAGTCAGATGAGATTATGAACAGGTTTTCAGGTTGGGAAAGATATTTGCTGAATATTTTTCCATAAATCCGCTCTTTTTCAGGTCCAGTCCTTCCAACTAAGATTGGAACAATTGTGAAGTTATCTTTTTTGCTAAAAAAATAAGAATATGAATATCTATATATTTCTTAAATAATCTCAAATTATACCACCTTTTAGTGTTATCAAAATTTTATTGCAAAAAAAAGCAAATGTAGCGAGGTTTGCAGCTGAGCTTATTTGACAACAATGCAAAAAATTCTCGATAGTAAGGAAGGTTCTATTTGCTGACTCAGCAGATTTTTCAGCCAAAATTTGGGCCGAAATTTGTTCCTAAATTCTTGCCTATTTTTTCATATTTTGCCTCGCCTTCCCGTTTCTTTATTAATAATATTTGAACAATAGAGAATAATTAAATTGGGAAAATATCATCTCGCCTCCCCATTACTTCGTCAATGTTTGAACAGTAGAGAATAATTCAATCAAGACAATAACATACGATAACTTGTTGTTATCAAAACCAAATCAAAATTAATTTCAACACTGTCCAAAGAGAACTTGATTTCATAACACTCTGATTTTCATCTTGGTAAAGTGGTTTGAAACCCACTTCGTCTGCACTGGGTAAACAAATCATACCGAAATGGGTAGTAATTTTAAACAGAATTATAGGCGATGGAAAGAAAAACAAAAGAACAACAATAAAATTTAAATAAACCTGTGGACGAGAATAATGTATGTTTATATACTTACAGTTCAGGTGTTTAAAACCTACCTAAACGATCAACTGAAATAAATAAATAAAAATAAAAAAAAATATCACATTGGTCAAAGTTTCAGTTGATCTCTCAAACGTATCTTTCTAAATAAGATTAATACAAATAATATGTTATTTTTTTTCTGATGTGGATTCTTAAATAAAAAGTGCTCGATATAAATAGGGCAAGAATATGTGAATTTTTCAAAATGATTAAATAAACTTTTGTTTCATACTCAGAGCTTCACGACATCCCAGCCAATCTTCAGTGAAATAATTTACAAATTAAAAATTCAAGGTCGTTAAAAAGATAAAATATATATATAAATTACAAGATTTAACCCGACGTCAGTCTTTGCTGTCGAAATTTCTTAAAAAGTAGGTGTTTTTATGCCTGCATGTGCGTTCTATTGTTTAGTATATTGTCACCTTTGTAGTTAAGGATTGTAATTTTTTCGGACAAACAAAGTGAGCACTTTCTGGTCGATGGGGAATATGGGCTGAAATGTGTGATTATTTTCCATTTGATAACAGGGTTGTTGCTAGAGTGTTTTATGCGTTAAAATTCTTTGCTTGGTATCGTTTTTATATTTTTTGGATGCAAATGATTTTTTATGGTTGGCATATCTTAATCTAAATGGTGTGACGGAAATTCCGAAGTATACTTTTTCGTTTTCAGGGGACGCAGCAGAGGATATAGTAGCCTAATAAATAATATTTTTTGTGAGACAATCTTTATTCAGAGGACAATTTTGATTTTTAATGCAATTATACATGCGGTCGGTTCCTTGTATTTTGGAGCTTAGAATTTGCTTGTTATGGGAATTTAAAATATAATTATAACGCTCCAATTAACGTTGAGCACTATTCTCTCACTCATCATAAGCGTGATGGAAAGAATAAACTTACACTATTCAAACAAAAATATTCCAACACCAACGGAAGAAGAGTATAAAGCAAAGTTATTAGAAAAAACAGAGTAATTTATCAAATGCATGCGATGGAAAGCTTTGCACATCGGAAAGGTACTGAAATTAATTCTAAAATTCTATACAATTTGAAATCTTTCAAAACGCACCCCCTGTGAAAGAACTTTTACCATTTGAAAACGACCTGTTTGATATCGTGAAGCATATAAAATTTCGTAAAATTACTAGCCAATTCCAAAATAAATTAAAACACAATTTACAAAAAGTAAGAAAATCCAATAAAACTTTTCACCTGCCGACAAAACTTTGAATATGTACAAACTATCAAGAGAAAAATACGAAAAACTTTTAAATGACGCAATAACAGCTAAATATAAAAAATGTAGACCAAAAATAAACAAGATAATCAACAACGCTGGGAAAAATTTATGAAATAACAACAATGCGCTTGAACGCATGCTAATCAATGGAAACAACCTGTCTTTCTTTACATTAAAGGATCATAATCCAAACTTCGACAACAACCCTACAGTAAGACTCATTAATCCCGCAAAAAACGAATTAGGACGCATTAGCAAAGTTATCATAGACAAACTAAACGTTTGCCTACAAAATACTGTTAAAAAATGTGAATGGAAAAATATAGATGATATTCTCAACTGGTACTCAAATATCCTAAACAAAACTTTTAAGATCTTCATAACATACGTTATAAAAGACTTTTATCCCTAAATTTCATAAAATTTACTAAGTAACGCCTTAAAATTTGCGGTAAAATACAAAAATTTATTCACCCAAGAAAGAAAAATTATATTACATTCCCGTAAGTCATTACTGTTTAGAAAAGATGCAACATGGATGAAGAAAACAGATGGTTTATTTGATGTGCTTGTGACAGCGCCAGGATTTGAATTCTCATTCTTCACGAAGGGGAAAGAAATTGCGAAGCAATTGTTTGTTTAAAGTTAGGAATAGCGATCCTAATTTTTTTTAAAAATTGCCATAAAAAATTCTAAAAGACTTCTAAAAGTATTGTTTGTAGCTTTCGATCTTCAATTAAACTAAAAACGTTTTAAATTGCATCTGGTTATTATTTTTACCTGTCTCTAAACGAGTAATTAAATACCGGAGTTACTATTTCTGTAGCCATTCAGTTAAGTTAGTTTTGTTTCATATCTTCACCACATCAAGTAATCTACTGTTAAAGAAAATCTTCGATAAAGTCTGGTTTTCATTGAAGTTGTACAAGTAGATATTAAAAAATGAAGGAAAGTGTTTAGTTTTGCACGACAAAGTGTAAAAAATGTTGCGTGATGTTTTGTAAACAATAGCATGATGATTCAAACCAAAAAAAAGAATAAAAAACACCATATTTTTCACGATCCTATATATTCTTCTTTAAGGTATTTATTTAAAAAGTTTTTAGTAATCTACCATTGTAAGTTCTTGTACTTTATATTTATTTTTCACCATGGTTCAAATGAAAACGATACTTAATTGGGAAACTGATATAAAAGTGAAGATTGGAAAGGAAATTGTTGGCGGTCAAATACTAAGTATAAATTGTCAGCTATTGAAGAATTAAACACGTTCATGAGTTTAACAAGGCATGGTCAACCGGTACGCAAAGTCTGGTCTAAAGAAACACATAAAGGGCGAACCACATAAGAGAGCAGTTGATTTAGAAAATAAGAAGCAATTAAGTGCATCCGCATACAACTCCCGTGAATTGCAAGAAACTTAGATTGGGCAAGGGAAAAAGTGGACAAAAAAAATCCTAAAATCTCGTTTCCGAGCAGCATGTTACATAGCAAAAAGTGAAAAGTCATATTCTGATATAAACGATTTGATTTTTCTGCACGAAATTAGTGGCGAAGTAAAAAGTGAAAAATATAGAAACACCAGAGCGATTGCGGAAACGATCGATGTGTGTGTGTATGTGTAAGACTCGGACACCCACACCACGTCTATAATTCTTCTCCATACTTCTCATAAATATCTGAGATCAGTTTCACACGAAATTGCTGTGGAGTCAAGGAACCAGCCAGCATACAGTGAAGTATTTGGGAGTTGAAAACATGTATTTATTGTACCATTTTTTCAAATGTTTTTGTTTCACTGCGTAGGAGATCATCATTTTATCGGATCGGTCTATGCCGCCCATCTCATTATTATATACATATATAGATTACGAGTGGATTCTTGGTTAATTTTCCATGTCACAACACTTCCTTTGTGTCATTAGGAACATACAATGTCAACATTCGCACATCATGTTTGTCCTTCCATTGCATTTACATTGCATGCAGTTGTAGTGAATATTGGACAGTGACTTGCCCTTTATTAGTTTAGTATTCATTTTTTTTTTTTGGGAAGTCCTTTCCTATTTTTACGTATGGTACTGACTAAATCTGATGAACTTTACGCAGTACATCTACTAATTCAATGGAAGTGTAGAAGTTATCTACATACAACCATCTCCCTGAATTGATTATGTTATTTACAAGTGTCTTTGTAGCATCATATTGATAATTTCTACAGATATGTGTTCCTTCACCTGTATAAGCAATTGAGTTTGAAACATAGCCAGAATCTGCACTTACAAGCACAAAAGATTTTATACCAAATTGTGCATGTTTTTTTTTAAAGAATTGTTTCTAACTCAATTGATCTTTCCAAAGGAAAAGCATCTCATCGATGGAAATATCACGTCCCAATGATAACAGTGACAGCCATTTTTTTATTAAATATTTATGTAAAATGCCAAATTTAGCTATTTTATCATATGTATTCCCAAGGGTTGCGGAGTCAACAAAGTGTATATATTTTTCAAGGAGCAGAAGTTTATTTTGGCTCATAGGAAGTATCAAAAAGCCTGTCCGTATTATAATAAATATGTGCCACTGGTTTTTGCAGCACAGCACGGTACAACAATGTAACAAGATATAGCCGAATGTCTGCAATGGTGAACGGTTGATAATTATTCAAATATCTATGTATACGTAACGTTTTTGTGTAAATCTTTCCACAGATAATTTGTGTAAAACATAAGCTCGTTTGTTGCGCTATATAATCAACAAGTTCATCAGTAGCCATATTTTCAAAGATTGACAAAGGTTGAGCACTTTCCAATCCTTGTGGAGAAGTTCAAGAACCAGCGTAGTCCAGACATGTCATTGAGTGGACTAAGGGCTCATTTTGCCATGTTATATGGCCATAACAGTCAACATCGTTCTTTTTTTTATGTCTTTTTCAACAAAAGTTCATTTATGTCAAAGCTATCTGGGATCTCCTCTTCACAAGATTCTTGCTCTAAAATGATTTATTCATCAGTTTCTGATGTTAATATTTCCTCTTTTGATGATGAATCCTCAGAAATCAAGTAATAATTTTTAGTTACAGGCTAATATATACACCTTAGGCTAAGTGCGTATATATACGTCAGGTTAATTGAATATTAAATGAAGTACGTATATATACGTTGAGCGTAGTTAAGGGGTTAATGTTGTAAAGAAAACACACTGTCTGCTCATTAATTTATATTTAGTAAGAAATAATAGAGTAGCAGTTGTTCTTTGAAAACATTCATAAACAGCATGATTGTTATTAACTTGAAAGAAAAAATTGCAAGAGATTGGTATGGACGAATGATACTTTGTGGACAATGATAAATCGAAACACGAAAATCTCTGAAACTAAATTTTTCTAAATAAATATTTAAACTTGATAGAAAACAAACAAATCAACAAGTGTTTTATTTTGTGTTGCTAAATACATTATTTCCAATATACAATAAGTGAAAACCAAATAAATAAAGAAATATAAATATGAATGCATTTAAAGTTGCTCTTTTCCTGATTTCTGAATTATTTTACAAAGCCAAAAAATTCATAAAATATATGAACCCTTTAATCTGAACAGTAAAAAATACATGAACCCCTTAATTTGAACAATAAAAAGTATATGAACCTTATATTATGAACAATGACAATACATGTACGCTATATTCTGAACAGCGAAAATTCATGAAATATATGAACCCTTTATTCTGAACAGTAAAAATACATGTACCCTATATTCTGAACAGTTAAAATACATGACCCTATATTTTGAACAGTGAAAATTCATAAAACATATGAACCCTTTATTCTGAACAGTGTAAATATATGTACCCTATATTCTGAACAGTGAAAAATCCTAAAATATATGAACCATTTATTCTGAACAGTAATTGATTGATTAAATTAGTGTGACGTTGATTGATTAAATTAGTGTGACGTTGATTGATTAAATTAGTGTGACGTTAATTGATTAAATTAGTGTGACATTGATTGATTAAATTAGTGTGACATTGATTAAATTAGTGTGACATTGATTAAATTAGTGTGACATTGATTAAATTAGTGTGACATTAATTGATTAAATTAGTGTGACATAGATTGATTAAATTAGTGTGACGTTGATTGATTAAATTAGTGTGACGTTGATTGATTTAATTAGTGTGACATTGATTGATTAAATTAGTGTGACATAGATTGATTAAATTAGTGTGACGTTGATTGATTAAATTAGTGCGACGTTGATTGATTAAATTAGTGTGACATTGATTGATTAAATTAGTGTGACATTGATTGATTAAATTAGTGTGACATTGAT